>JAHWFO010004243.1:2238445-2259287 GCA_023313115.1 Rhysida immarginata | reverse complement strand
TCTTCTTTTCTTATGAAACCCACGCACCGTATGGTAGTGTGGCAACATGGTGCCGAAACCCGGGAACTGTGAAGTGTGAACAAAATGGACTGTGAACTGGGAACAAAGTGACCGAGAGAACTGTGATTTTTCGAATTTTTGTGAACCCTTCCCGCCAAAATAGCGAACCGTACACGTGCGACCGCCATGCCGAACGACAACGAGAACGACTTTGATGGAGGGGACCCGGAACTCGAACGACTCCGAAAGAAGAGAACGGCCGTCAGGAAGGCAATTACTTGCCTACACAACAAAATTCGAGAAAAGCCGACCGATTCCATGGAGTTGGACGAGGAAAAATGGGACGAATGGGACGCACAGATACGGCAGAAAGAGACGCTACTTCGGGAACTAGACGACAACGTGGAGCCCAGAATACCAGACGACCACCTGGAGCAGGAATACACCACGGTGATGGAATATCAAGAAAAAATCACGGCGATAAAGGTCAGATTGAACACTTTAAGATTACGATTCGATAGAGAAAGGGAAGGGGATAGGGATAATGCGAATGGGAAAAATGCATGTGGTAGAGAGGGTAGCGCCCACGTGGCGGACGCCATATTGAATCTCAGTGAACCAAGGCAAGAACAAAGAAGTGAGGGGGAAAGTGAAGATACTAGACAAATTACTAATGTAGATTTAAGTGGAGGGGGCCAACTTTGTATAAATCTTCCGAAAATAAAAATTAGAGAATTTGATGGTGACTCTAGAAATTGGTTAGAATTTTGGGCTCAGTATAGAGTAAGTATCCATGATAATCGAAACCTAACGGGGTTGGATAAATTTATTTATCTCAAAAGTCTATTAAGAGGTGAAGCTGCCAAATCAATCGAGGGTCTAGAGATAACGGGAGAAAATTACTTAATAGCCATTGAATTCATAATCAAGAGATTCGGAAAAAATGATACTTTGATCCAGACTAATATTGGGGAACTTTTAAATGTAAAGGGAGTCCGAAATCCTAAAGACGTGAAAGGAATGAGAAATTTATTCAATAAATTTGAAAAACACGTTCGAAACTTAAAAGCACTGGGAGTTAACGTAGCGAATCAAGAACCTATACTTTGCCACGTGCTAGCAAAAGCCATCCCCCAGGAGATAATCCTCCATTACAGTAGGAAGCAGGGGGAGAATGAGGCAATCGGATGGAATGTGGAAGAGCTGTTAGAATTCCTAGAAAAAGAAATTATCAGTAGAGAAAGAGCAGAGAGAATGTTTGGATTAGAATCTAATTCAGATAGAGAAACTAGCAATCCTCTACTCATTAAAAGACCGATTCCATCTGCTATGGCACTAGCGACTACCGAAACCAATTCTTGCATCTTTTGTGGGGACACCTCTCATAATTCTAAAGAATGTATCTTAGATGAAAGTGAAAAATTGAACCGTTTTAAGAGGGCGGGTCGCTGTTTTAATTGCACGAAAAGGGGACATTTATCGAAAGACTGCGCCAAATCAAGAAAAAGATGTAATAATTGTATGAGATTTCATCACTTTTTATTTAAATGCAGGGAAATGACGGGGAGGGAGGAGCAAACTAGAGATAATCCCCAAACAGCAGAAGTGAATAACTTAAATTCTGAATGCAAGGTTGCCTTGCAGGTAGTGCCAGCGATTGCAAAAGCAAAAGGGAGAAAAAGAGAAATAAACGTGCTTCTAGACAATGGGAGTCAGCGCACCTTTATATCAGAAGAGCTAGCTAAACAATTAAAATTAAAAGAAATAGGAGAGGAAAAACTGTGTATTAGACCATTCGGGAAAAGAGAGAACACAGTTGAGACATATAAAAGGGTTAAATTACAACTCCAAAATCAAAAGAATCCGGGGATAAAACTAGAAGTCGAGGCAATAGTCACTCCTTATTTGACAAATACGCAAACACCAGTACTCCCTGATAGAGTTAAAGATAGATTAGAACGTCTAGATATAAAATTACCACAGACCAAAAGGAAATATGGGAAAGGGGGATAAGACATTCTCGTAGGAAGCGATATCTATTGGGACATTGTGACTAATGACATACATGAAATAGAAAAAAACTTAATGGCGGTCAACACGAAACTGGGGTGGTGTCTGTCAGGCCCGATCTTCACAGGGGAGGGGATCGGAACGCGAGCCCTTAACGTTTATGTAACCAAAGTATCAATAGAAAGCCTCGACGAATCCGTAAAGAAATTCTGGGAAACGGAGCAGCTAGGGCTAGTTGACAGGAAACAAGGGTTAAAACCGTCAATGAATGAATTTTCAGAAAATGTGAAAAAGAATAATGGAAGATACGAGGTCAGATTCCCTTGGAAAGAAAATAAAGAAGAATTAGGGGAAGGGAGGCACATAGCTCTCCATAGATTAATGGGACAAGTGAAAAGACTAGAGAAAGACCCAGGCCTATACAGAAAGTGCAATGAACTTTTGGATGAGCAAATAAGGGAGGGAATCGTAGAGAGAATAAATGAGAAAACAACATCAAAATCAGGTAGCACATTTTACATGCCACACCAACTTGTGATAGATGAGTCCAGAGCAACGAGTAAAATTAGAATTGTTTACGATGCCTCTGCACATGAAAAGGGTAAATTATCTTTAAATGATGTAATAGACCCTGGGCCTAACCTGATACCAGATCTATTAAAAACATTAATGGAATTCAGAAAAGAGGAAATAGGGGTTGTAGCGGATATAAAAAAAGCTTTCCATCAGATTTCCTTACACCCAGAGGATAGAGATGCTACGCGATTTCTATGGAAGCGGAGTTTAAATGATAAAATAGAGACATACAGAATGACCAGAGTACCCTTTGGGATTACTGCTAGTCCATTCCTATTGTTAGCAACAATAAAAAATCATTTAAATAAATACGAAAAAGAATACCCAGATATTTGTGAAAAATTAAAGGGGATATACATGGATGATATAGTGATAAGTGTGCGAACAGACAACGAAGCACAAAACTTTCATAATAAAGCAATAAAAATAATGAGAGAGGCAGCAATGCCGTTAGAGAAATGGGCTTCTAATTCGCAGCTAATCCCTACATATAAAGAGACAATAAGAAAAGTCTTGGGAATTAATTGGGACACAAATAAAGACACATTAAGTTTATTACCAGTACCTAACGACATAGGACAGTTAACGAAAAGAAACTTGCTTGGGATAGTGGCAAAAATTTTCGACCCTATGGGAATGGTAGCACCTTTTGTCCTCACAGCTAAGATATTAATACAAGAACTATGGAAAGAAAAATTAAAATGGGATGAGGTCATACATGCTAAAATAGAACAAAAATGGAAAAATTGGCTAGCGCAGCTGCCCTTACTGCAGACAATAAAAGTGAAGCGACAGTGGGGGTATAATACAGAACGCTCAAATAAGGAAATACACATATTTGGGGATGCAAGCCAAAAGGCATATGGTGCAGTAGCGTTCATTAAAACAGTGCAAGGGGAAACACCACACGTACAATTAATGATATCCAAAACTAGAGTGGCCCCCCTGAAGGAGTTGACACTTCCACAATTAGAACTAATGGGAGCAGTGTTGGCTGCTGCGCTGGCTAAACTGATTGAAAAGATATACAAATGTAAGATACATTTGTGGACTGATAGCAGTATAACCTACCATTGGATCAAAAGTGATCACCAAAAATGGAAACCATTTGTCAACAATAAAGTAAAATTAATAAGAGACTCCACAAAACGTACACAATGGAGATTGTGCAAAGGAACAGACAATCCAGCAGATCGCGTGAGCAGGGGTCAAGAGCTAAGTTCTCTCGTCAACGATGCTTCATGGTGGGAGGGTCCTCAATGGTTAAAGAGATGGGAAGATTCAGAGCCGGATGAGGCAGAAAGCATAAATACTACTGCTTGGAAGGAGGATTCCCTACAAGGGATGATGATAGTACAAACAGTAGAAGCAGATGATTCAAAAGAACTCATAGAAATACAAAGATTTAGTAACCTTAACAAATTTCTTAGGGTTACTGGCTGGATACAAAGATTTGTAAACAATTGCAGAGGCGGAAACAAACAGGAAGGCCCTTTAGACGCGCAGGGACTGCAAAGAGCAGAGGAGTATTGGGTGCAAAAGATCCAAAGTAGCTATTTCGGGAGGGAGAAAGAAGCTCTGCAAAACGGGAAAGCATGCCCGAAAGATTCGAAATTAAGAGACCTGAAGCCTTGGGTAGATGAAAAGGGGGTATTAAGATTGGGAGGGAGACTTCAATATAGTGATTTAAATGAAGAAGAAAAACATCCAATCATTATACCAGAAAAGCATGATTTCACGAAACTACTAGTAAGAGAGTATCATAAGAGGGTTATGCATAATGGCTCGAATCATACATTAGCAGCAGTGAGGGAAAACTATTGGTGTCCCAAAATGAGAAAGACTGTTAAAAATGAAGTAAAGAAATGCAATGTATGCAAAAAACTTAATAACAAACCATTAAAAGCAGAAACAGCTCCTTTACCACCAGACAGAGTAACAATCGCACCAGCGTTCAAAAGAGTAGGGATAGATTTTGCAGGGCCCCTAATGACTAAAGAGAATAAAAAAGTGTATCTAATGTTAATAACTTGTTGTGTTACAAGAGCAATACATCTCGAGCTGGTAGATAATTTGAGCCTTAATGCCTTCCTTCACGCCTTTAGGAAATTCATAGCTAGAAGGGGGGTACCAAATGTAATATACTCGGACAATGCAAAAACATTTAAAGCAGCACGAAATGAACTTAGAGGATTTCCATTAACAACTACCACCGATGATCTGGCAGACTTCACCTCACAAAAGAATATCAAATGGAAATTTATTGTGGAACGAGCCCCATGGTGGGGGGGATTCTGGGAAAGATTAGTAAGAAGCGTAAAGGATTGCTTAAAGAAACAGTTGGGAAGGGCCTGCCTCACTAAAACAGAGTTAGAGACCTTGGTGACTGAGATCGAGGCGGTCATTAATACCCGACCTCTGACCTACTGTGACTCTTTGCAAAAACCCCTCACACCCTCCCACTTCTTAATTGGCGGATCGTTAATCTCTACATCAGACCTAGTGAGCGCCGAATCAGATGAAATTCAGAACTCAAAAATGCTCACCAACCGATGGAAGTATAGGATGAAAACCATGAGCAGTTTTCGGAAGCAGTGGACAAACAGCTACCTGAAAGAACTCAGGTCCTTCCACCACTGTGCACGAACAGAACCAACCAGCTTGGTAAAAGTTGGAGACATAATGTTAGTAAAAAACGAAAACAACCCACGACTATGGTGGACTCTCGGCAAGGTAAAACAAGTAATCAACGGAAGAGATGGGCAAGTGAGATCTTGTGTGATGGATTTGCCGAACCACAAAATTATAAGACGATCAATCGAACATCTCATACCCCTAGAAGTGACTTAATTTGAACATCGGGGACAATTAACACTATTTTTGCGGGGGGGAGGGTGAAGAAACCCGTCCCTGCCCGAGGGGACATTAGGGGGCGAAGTGGGGGTGGGGATATGGGACGGGGGGAATTATGGGAAACCCCTTTCTTGGATTGTATTCCTTATTCTTGGAATGTAGAACACTTCTTCTTTAACCATGAACGAATAAACAAGTCCTTGTTACTGTTAACGAAGATAGTCATTCTTCTTTTCTTATGAAACCCACGCACCGTATGGTAGTGTGGCAACACGGTTCACAGTTTAAACTGTGAAGAGGCCGATCATGTCGGGATAGGGTGTGATGTCAAGTAACTCAACATTAAAGCAAGTTCTTTTAACCATGATACTAAATAACTTATTTAACAATAGAAAGATAGAAAACGAATTCCTTGTTTCACATAAGAAAAGAATCACTTAACCCATTTTTGAATCATCCTGGTTTCGTTTTTTCCCCCGTCAAATCTATTTATTAGCCTGGCTGTTACGATTTAACTGTTAACTCTTTATTATTGTCTCCCTTATTCAAATAATTATTGCAGTATTTTGATATTATCTAGTAACAGTTTACATTCCATTATGCTAAGTTTTTCATGTCGGTTTTTCAGTAGCTTTTATTTGAGCTTTCCTTTTTTTTAATTACAATATTTATATATTTATCCAACTTCGCTTTATGCCCATTTCCTCCCCACCTAGGAATATGCTACCGTTGACACCAATATCTCCCGAAATGATAGATTTTCTTTATTGCTTCTCTTACTCATTTGATTTGGTTTCATTATTTATGGATATATCAGCTAGCAACGCTTCTGAAGTATTCTAATTGCAATAATTGTCAATTATTTCATTATTTATCAGCTATTTGTGTATATTTGGTTTACAAACATAGTAAAGAGATTTTGTAAATTTCACATCCATTGATTATCAAAATATTTTCGACAGGAAAGAATTTATATAAAGAAACCTCTAAAATCATAGAAAATAGCAAATGACATTAAAATAAAGAAATGAAAAGAGCAACCAAAGCGAAAGCGAATTTTTTTATTTGAATAAGTGTTCGGTCGTCTATACGAATATCTACTGGCCAAACATCTGGCGGTGAAAATGCAAATTCAGTGAACTCGTTAAATATCCAACGGTGAAATGTCCATCAGATAAATGTTCATTCGATCAAATTTTCGTTCGGTCAAATGCCCGTCGGTCTAATGTCAAAACATGCTAACGAAGAACTGGATGCCCTCAGGAAAAAATCATTAAAAATGAAGCTAACAAATATTATGGTTTTATTGTGTTATGACGTACATGGGTATTAACTGTATGGACTAAATAGAAAATAATCCTGGTGTGATATGAAAAGCACTTACCTAAACAAGATCAAGATCTATATGTCAATATGCGGAGGGGAATTTTAGCCATTTAATAATCTAGAAAAATTTTTTATCTGCTTAAAGAGCGAGGATTCTATATGCGTTGTCGAAAGTATATAAAAACGCAAACGCATTAGGAAAAGGCTTGGAATTATCCTCAGATTCAGTAAAGATAAAGAATATAGATTTTAATAAAACGGGAATTTGCTCATACGGCTATGCAGAGGACATTCCTTAAGGACGATCTTGGAAATGATGCTAGTAAGGATAATTTATAATGAAGAACAGTCCAAAAAATACAAAGAACCCAAACAATATGAATTCTTAAAAATAAAGGTATGAATGTGTATATAGTGAAATCTGTGTTATATACCACTTCAGCTTAACGACCTCTTTTGATTTGTCCCGCAGAAATAAAGTGAAAATTCTGTTAGCGTAGCGACCACCTATCTATCGCGACCAGTGACCATCATTTTGTATCTTGTATCTACATAAAACCTGTGCTAAACGACAACTTAAAAGACCAAGCCAAATTTGTTATAAGCTTTATACCGTATTAAGAAAAAGTAACAATTTATGAATCAAGTTAGAGGACCAATCAGTTATTCCCAATTATATTACTACAGTATTCTCTGTAATCAACCAGTCAAAGTCAAGGAATTGCTGCTATGCTGGGCATTCACGAATTTTATGCCCTTGAAGAGGTAAGTCACTACAGTGTAAAGATCTCAGCTGGAAAATAACTCTGAAGAGACAGATCCAGAAGTTCAGGATGAAGATGTCGATCCGCTTCCGCTGGCAGATGCGGTATCCTTAATAAGAAGGTTCCGGGCACTGGTTGGTTCATCAGCTCTAAAGATGAAGAGGAAACGAATGTTGCTCTAATGTTCCGGGCAGAGAATGTCCTGAAAAACATTTCGAAGACTTAGTTTTTGCTAGGAAAGTACGAAAGATCAAACAAATTAACTTAGATTCTTTTGTAAAAAAACAAATCTGTCTGTTTTTAAGTATGATGTGGATTTGTCATTTTTTATTGCACCTGTCTATGACTACCTGCATTAAAGACCACTTTTGCTTGGTCCCGTTGAGTGGTCGTTATAGACAGGTTTCACCATATATTTTTCCAACCGTTTATTTCTTTGAGCTTTAACAATCATGCTTTTAAAGCATTATTTTCCTGACTCCTTAATTTACATACTATTGTCATTCCTCACGGTTATTAATGCCGGTTTTCAAGACCATTGTTGGCATGATTAATAATTGTGGGAAATTTAATATGAATGTTTTTTTCTTGTGTTAAAATTGTTTCCTCTATTGTTCAATGCCTCTTTCCTTATCAAAAATTTAAATTTCAAAAAAAAAAAGAGAAAAGAACGAAGGAACAAACAAAATTACCCGAACCAACGACAATGAGATTTATGGTGGAAGGAAAGGCAAATGGGCGATTGAGAAAACGAGATTTATTCCAAACGGAATCAATTCTACAAAAGCTTTTGTATGTTGTAGGAGACTTCCCCAAAAGACGATCATAAATTTCGACGATATTCTCGAGAGAGATAAAGTTCAAATGAGTCCAGCCTCCGTGAGGACTCATTAAAATAAAGTCTCAGAGGTTAATTAAGGTGAAGGGAAGTTAAGTGAAAGGGTTGCGTGTACGTGAACTGCCGTGTTTCGGAGGACAGAGGGCGACCGACTTCACTGACATCTTCGTTACAAATGAAAAGTCGCCTTTTCCCTTTTCTCTTCTTTTCTTTTCCCGTTGTCGTTAGTTCGTTCGTTCCTTTTCCTTCCTTCCTTCCTTCCTTCGGTGCCTTGTTGAGACGACCCAATGCCTCCGAAAAGTAACTTAAAGTTTATTATTTAGTCTCTGTTGGAAAGTCGCTGTTCCTCATTCATTAAAATTCTTATCACTTTTCGCCCGATTCCCAGCTGCTTGTGTTTTTGAGGATCGTTGACGATATTCGCCCCACCGACTTCATAGGAAGATAATAAAGAGTTGACATTTCTCCGAAAACGAGTTAGAAATGAAATTACAATTCAAATATTCTTTTCATATGCGGTTAATGTTTCTCGTTTAGTCCGCGTCTCTTCTAAGTCTTCTTAGTACGCCGTTATTTTTAATTAGCTGTTTGGCTTGGAACTTGTAATTCTTCTTAAGACTTTTATCATGTTAAGTTGCAAAAATAAAAATTTTAAAATATAGCTTTTTCTTGTAAATATCTGCTAAATATCGCCTCATTTATTACCCTTTTACTTAGAAAATGTTAGGCGTATAAATAAGTAATATTCTTATTAGATATCATTCATATTCGGTCTGATAAGCAATTTAGTGTCTGTCTCCTTCAAAGTTGCAGACGAAACATAGTAGCAATAGACAGAGCAGGGCAATAGGTAATGTTGACTCATTTTCATTAATATTTATAAATTTTATGTGCTCATTATTCCATCTATGCCGAATACGTAAAACCAAAACCGCACAGTAACACAGAAAGCTAAGCACAATAGCATTGATTTTCGCTTATTAAAAGTTTCATGGCTAATTTCAAGAAACGATATATGGGCACTGTCTGCGGCGAGGCCTACAGCGGTGTTTCATAATTTTCATTTAAAATTTGCTATAGTCGTCCGCTCTAACCTTGAAGCCTTTCACCTTAACTTTAAAAATATTCTAGTAAGAGAGTTCCAGAAGCCCAGAAAAAAAATCTAAATACCGGATGACTTACCACAAAGTCTCTATTATATATACCGCAAAAAAGAGTTTTATTGAAGAATAAACGATAGTTTGGTGACAAATCACGCAATACGACATATGCTTATTAAATTTCAAAGTGACGGCTTTGCATTTCTAGATACTGATATCAGCCCTCCTCCACGGCCCGAAAAACCATCTTTAATATAGCTATGACGGATGTTGGAAGTAAAAAAAAAAAAGAGAGAGAGACACACACAATATCGTGGAGAACACAAATGGATACAGAATGGCAAAAGCCTGAAAATAAAGGTCGATAAATGCATATTTGCTTTTTGATTTGCCATTATTATTATTTTTTTTCTTTATAATGGGATCATCTCTATCTGAAACCTGAGCTTTTTTACTTTTTGCGTGGTTTTACCAATCAGTGTTCATTTCAGCTTAGTTATTGTTATTCCAGAAACTACAATTGTAATGTTTGTTACTGCTGTTCAATGTTGCGAATCTTCACCAGGTATACGTTAGACTTTATAAATTCCCAGAAAAAATCTGGTGACTGGGGAATTCAAATTCTTGTCCACGACCAATCCATCTACCGGTAAAAGCATAATCGCGAACAATTGCGGCAAAATGTTGGAACAGGTGCTTCATCCTGTTGGAACAAAATAATATCCTTCCACAGCCTTCAGATATTAAATGTGGCTCTAAAAACAGTTGCCATATTTCGAAGTACTGTATATGTTTTCAGTTCATCTTTGTTCTGCTTCAAGGGTCCGTGCACTCTTGTCGTCGTTATTACCAACTACATACTGTATTTAATATTATTTGCAAGAAAATGGATTTGTTATATGATTATATCATGAATGTATAAGGACTTTGTGAACTGCCCGTAGTGGTTAAATCGATACCTATCTAAGAGCAATTAACAGTTTATTAGTCTATCGAGAATACAATTCATTGACTACTACCTAAATAATAAAGAAGGAAAAAAAGAACAGAAAATCATGAAAAGGGCTTAGATTCGCCAATAACAAAAAATTATCAACAATATTCTGCTATATGCAATAGAATGATGTAGTCCGTTTAAGGTCCAACTTAAGTTCACGTACTTCTTTCATTATTTTTTTCTTTTTCTCCAAGTTAAGGCACATGCCCGTGTTTCAGATTCTTAAAGCGTCCAGAAATTATTAATTAAATCGATAAATCGTTGAAACACTCTTGAGAATCCTTCAACTGAAACAGTAAAACAATTTCAGGTGAGGTTAAGTATTGAATTCTTCTCGTTAAATATAAATCAGCATACTGGATGACGTATTACTTCACTAAAGGAATGGCAATAATACTATAAAAAAACGCAGACCCAATAATGTAACTTTTTTTTTTGAAGCCCTTTACATGATTTATTTTGTTTTGAAAAACGGAAACATTTGCGTTCGTGCCAATGATTCTTCATTGCCAATAGATGCATGATTTTACCCTTTTTTGTATTATTATTATTGTTATGACTTTAAAATTTGTAGGATGATGAAGACAAAAGGCCTAGAATATAGTAATGATTTCTAGTACTTCATTAGTATTAGCGTTAAACAAGTCTACAATGCAACAACAATAATAACCCTCTCCTCCCCTCCCCTATATCCCAAGCTCCTCGCCAACAACCTCTTGTTCGATAGTTGTACATTCAGGATCTGATTGTTCTAAATAACAGTGTTCAAGAGTTGCCGACCCCGTTTATATTTAGAGGCGCGTCGGGGGCTTGGTATTATTTTTCCCTTTCCTCGCCCTCCCAACACTCACCTCTCAATATTGACTATTTACCCTGGACCGAAAGAGAGAGAGAGAGAGAGGTTGGAGGTAGGGGTGGTGAATTCGTGCCGTCTGATTTCCTCGATGGCTAATTTCCCAACCGCACGCGATTCCACGTTACCTAGTGAACGTTGAGCAAACAATGCGACACAAAGACTAAGAGAGCGAAAGACAGAGAGAAAGGTAGGGAAGGGGGAAATGGGCAGTAATTAATTCTGTCATTGTACCAAGGGAATCGTTTGTGAAAATTATTTTCTTTTAAATCGCTCTGTCTCTCTCCCCGACGACGGCGGCGACGGCGATGCACCTGCCGTAGTGTGAGAGAGGACTGGGGGCTAATGGGTGCGAGGAACAGGGGGTGAGGGAAGAGGGGGTAACGTGGAGTGGGTGGGTGGTGGAAGGAAGTTCTCTTAAAACAGGAAATGAAGCCAGTAAAAGTCTAGGGGACGAGGGGGAACTCTTTCGTTCCTACAGTGCCCATTTAATGAACTGAGATCCCCTGATTGGATCAGCAGAGCGTTCTACCAGAGAGTGGGTGATTACACGGAGGGAGAAAAATACGAACAAAAAAAAATACACAAAAAAAAACAGAGAGCCCACACCCAACCCAAAGCTCAAACGAACGATTCATTATTAATGTAAGCGTTGTGAATCTTGACAAATAGTCGTTTTCAGTATCTGATTAAAATCACTGCCAGGTAGAGAGAGAGAGAGAAAGAGAGAGAAAGAATGTGTGGGTTTGTGTTTCTTTATGAATGAATGTGCAATTAATAATTTCGCGGCTCCTTTTAAATTTATTACCTGACATTGATTTGATAATAACTAATATCCAGAATTTATTGAAATAAATGAACATTATCTTAAGCATAGGTCGACACTGTAAAAATTATTCTCTCTCGCGCTGCTCACAATCTATTTAAAAAACGAATCTAATTATTTCCGGTGTCTGCAGTTTCTAATTTTTCTGTTTGCAGAAGAGATCTGTGAACTCGCTTTTTTTTTAATAAATGGAATGGAAACAGTTTTTAAATAGCTTTTGCTATGGATTTTTTTCCTCCCATTTGAATGGGAAATGATCGAATGCAATGAAAAGGCGGAAATTAATATTTCAAAAGCAAATGTATGAACCTAATTATTTCCAAAGTTTACTAATTCGATGTCGAAGGGTTCCTAACTAACCATCTTTTCAATTTATAGTTAGCGGACGGTTTGTTTTGCTTTTTTTTCCCAATGCAAAATATATGGCCTTTATTGAAAGAACTATGCAAAGCTATTGAATACCGCATCATTTGCTTCATTTATTACTTAATTTTTCACTTTCATTAATAATAGACTACATGTATAATGGAAAAATATGTAAAAATGAGGAGAGTTTAAATTCATTTAAATTTTACTCTCAGTTTTCTTTTTTTTCTCCTTCATCTAATAAGTATTCTTCTACATGTTCAAAGGCATGAATACTAGATGTGGTCCGGAATTTTTTAGTTGAGGCAGCAACAGCAACATCACGGCTTAAGGGAAAGAAAGTTTAGCCTGAAGTCACTCCAATTAAACGAAGCTACAAATTCCTTTCTCTAAATACAATTCTTGCCTCCTCCACTGTCGTTCTTTTCTTTGTGCACATTTGCCTTTCATTCAAATTTTCACAACCATACAACTTCAGGTATTACTCTACTTGATCCAGCCACATTTTCCTTGGCCTTCCTCCTCTCACATGGGCAGCATATAATCGTCCATCAATCATTCGTTCCATAAGCCCTAACCATCTTAAAGCAGACCTTACAGATTACATCAACTACATTTCTCTTTACTCCACGCATACCTTTTACATTATCATTCTGAACACGGTGTCATCTGTTCATACCAGCCACAACTCTTAAAAATTTTATCTCCACAGCATCCAAACGTTTTTAAGATACTCGTGCAACACCGAAGTCTCATTTTCATATTGTATCCACTGCAGCAATGGCAATAAACGTCAAGCTGAGTGACCCCCGACAGTCGTAAGTACAAAATGAGGTAAATGTCGGACAGATCAGGGCAAAATCTCAAAGATTTATCAGAAAGAATATCATCATGGTTAATATTAACCTTCGAAAACGAAGAAATAAGTTGGTAGAAACACTTTCATACACAACCATTTTTTGCACACAAGAACTGTATAATGCTCCAACATAAGGTAAATATATTAACACAAATAAAAACCCTTAGCCAGAAACCAAGAGTAACCAGCTTGTGGAAATTTTCCTTCCGTTTTTCATGCCTTGCATGCTTTTCCAAGATACCCACAACCTATAGCCCAGCTTTTCTTTTTAAAATTTCACCATCAAAAAAAAACACCTCCTCTCTCAAACAATCTGCCCAAATATGCAAGTTCATTCACTTCTACCTTGCAATTTGAAGTGAATGACACAAACGCCTTCGTTTTCTGAACATTGATTATCATCTTTTGCTTTTCAGACACATTGTTCAACTATTCTATCAACTTCACTCTCTGAAAGGACAGGATCATCTTTCATTCCCTTAACAAAACAGCATCTTCTTTCATTCGTTGCAGCCTTCCTCTCCCTTATACTTGCATCTTTGTCTAACACCCTTCTTAATACTAAACCATCTTGATATTGCTTTATTCAATCTGACAGCTGCCGACATACCCAAGTAATCGTTCATTCACACTGTATTTCTTTAGCACTCGCCTTTAGCATTAACTTTAGGTTGAGACAGAGCTACCAAAAGGTTTTCAATGAAAGTGCCAACATGAGGGCCTAAAAAGTCCAAATTTTACAAGAAAAATGCCAAATAATACAGATATCATTTGAACAAAGAAAAATATCAATATAATATTGGCACTGTCATTTACAGTAAATGTTGAAATTGAAAACCATTCTGTTTCAAGGATAATTCTACTTCTAGTAACACGTTCCAATATATTGGTGGGGATGGTTGCAATGATGTCTATTTTGAGACAAGACCAGAGGAAGAAATCTAATGGCATTATATCAGGTGATCGAGATGGCCATAGTATAACAATGCTATATTAATACTACCCGTCTCCCCGAATTTCTGAATAAAAGAAAATAGCATATTCGGCGCAAACTGTTTAGGAGAGATAACAGAAAACAATAAATATATATATATATTATGCATAAATTTAAATATAAACCTTTATATTTATAGGAGAGATAACAGAAAATATGACCCGCAGAGCTTTATAAATTATCATGTGTAAATAATAATGACCTTCACTTATTATGACAAGCTTTGGAAAGAAGACAGCCAAATCACAAATCATAGTACTTTCACACATGTCATATTTTCTTTTACGCTTTTGCAGATTAGTTTTGTAAATTTTGTGCAAATTTTACATATTTTAATGCGATTTTAAATTAACTGTGTAAAATTTAAGAAAGGCCAAAGATACTAAATATATATACCAAAGAGTAAATTTTGGAACGTGCCAAATTAGAATAGGCTAACGCTAGGCTAGTCGATCTAACGCTTCTAAAATTAATGTATAACACACTTTATTCTACTTGCTTTGTCTGTTTGTTTGGGTGGGATTTTGTAATCGATATTAAAGTTACTTCCTATTAATCGATTGACTTAAAATTTTGCACACTTACTTACTCCTGAAGACAATACCTGAATCAATTAAAAAATACACAAAATAATTAGAGCTCCCATTTCACGTGTACCAAAATACACGGGTACACGTGTATTTAATACGTCCGTGTATTGACCCGTGTATTTACAGCATCACGGGTACCGTGTAGCTACACGTGTACACGGGTATCCGTGTATTTCAGTTCCACGGATAATCAAGCGTTTAAATTGTTGAATCAGATATCAGAAAGAAAAACACAATAAAAAATAATAATCAAGAAAAAAAACAATACACTTACACTATGTACAATTGCTAATTATAACACTCGAATGATCACAGTAATATGTCTTATTTTCTAAAATCATAAGTTATAAAATAAACTTCACTTCATTGATAAATATACTTAAAATTCTACCATGATCTCATGTAGAATTTTGTAAATTTATATTTGCATAAGAGGAATTAACCACTTAAGCTCAGTGGGGTGTTTTGTACTAACCAACTGCTGATCATATATCACACACTTTCATTAAGAACTGAAGAAATTGAATGCTAATTCTCAAAATTTTATTCACAAAATTTTATCACAGTTCAATAAAAAAATGGAAAAATCATCATATCAAATTTGCTCAAAAAAGCAATGTTTTAATGTACAAAATTAACTTAAAACAGAAAATAATTTACAGGATAACTGTTTAAAAAATAAATACTTTTTATATAAAAGTTTATAGTTTTATTAGACTCCTGTTTTTCAGAAAATAAACATATCGTTTGCAACGTGATTCTAGCTTGAATGTCTTGAACGGACACGTGTATAAAAAAATACACAGATGACGGTATCCGTCTATCCGGATACACGGGTACCGTCATTCATATTTACACGTGTATTAAGAACACGGATCCTTAAGTCACAGGTACACGGTGTGCTTTTATTACCCGTCAAAAATCGTAGGCTCGAAAAATAATTGATGAATTAGTGGCAATTAATTTAATTTTTAAGAATATCGTTGAAGACTTTACCAATAGATGGCATTAAAATGTGTTTAAAAATTTTTTTTAATTTAATTTTCTTGTTTAATTTATTATTACTTTTTGTAATACTTCATTTGTAATATTTTTGTAAAAATGTTTTAAAAGATAAATTTCTTTGAGAGGCACCATACACTCTTGAATACCACTGTCCCAGACAATGTTTACTTAGAATCCACAATAAAATTACTTAAATGTATGTTTATGTGGTTAAAATAAAATGATAATGTAACTTTAGTGTCCATATACGGGAATTCACCGCTGATTGGGAGATTCAATTACGAAGGTTCATCCAATCGACATGTCGTTTGTCCAATTGTACGATTAACTAAATTGTTTTTAATTAATGTGTATACCATTAATGAATCGTTTTCACTGTTTTACTTTTTTTTCCCCAATCATGAAAATTTAGCGTGGTTGATTCGTGTAAATTAAAATTTCGAACTCGTTTAGAGTCTAGCAGGCTAACGGCTCCTCTCGAATTGATGTCGATGAAAGCGTGCTTGCTGTAAAACTGACGAAATCTCAGTCAATGTCTATTAATGTCGTCACTTTTCGGTAGTTTTTCGAAATATTAAAAGTTCCATTGACAGGACATTTTGGCACGAGACTTCCCCCATTGATTCGCGAGCGAACAGACTGTTGAAAAATCACAACAAACTCTTTATTGCCAGCATTTAAAGCGTTTCCCATTAAGTGTGTTATTCGATTTGGGATCGCCTGATTGGCCCTCGTTTATCGTGATGATTCCGGAAGTTGGCATCATCTGGGCAATCGATCCGGATTGGTCGGGATTTCCGCTCTTTTGATTCCTCTGCTGCGATACGAGCCATGAGGGCGCGCGACAACAAATTGCTCCATTCTATACTCCCCCCCCCCTCCCCTACTATCCTCGACCCTCCACCCCCTTGTTCTCCTCCGATGGCCACGCATGCGCAATTATTGTTTGGTCGGGCGTTTTAAAATTTTTACGAGGAAATCGTGGCCATCTTTGAAAATGCGGGAAATGCGTCGTTCGATTCCGTTCCGATAAAGGGCCATCGCCGTTGCCTTTTTCTCTGGCTTCTGTAAGACGGACAACACTAACCTTGTTGGCGTACAGTCAGTTTGGTGGACTCACCCTAAACACCATTTCCACTTGGCATGATATCTTCCAAAGGGAATAATCGTAGAAACTCGTAATTTACCTCGCGTTACGTGGATTATGCCAGTAATTGAACCCTTCTGATCCGAAACAATGCCGGTTTGTTTCTCCGCTGAGATTTTAATTAAACAGATCTCGAAATTCCCTGCATGGTCGTTAACGGAAAGGAATTTTCCCTTCAACCCTTTCCCCTAGAATCTTAATTTGTTTTATAACTTGAAAAGACTGAATCTAGAGGCATTAACAATGCCAATTTGTTGAAAGCTCAGTTAACACATGCGTAATTCTGACAAGAAGTAGTAATGGCAAAACAATAAAAACGTAATTAAAGAAAAATTTAAATCTCTCTCTGACAGGATCCCATTTTCCGTCAATTTATGAACGAGTGTTTGCAGGCGAAATGCAATTTTGAAGGGAAATTTTCCACTCTTGCTAACGATTTAATCATGCATCAAGAAAATTATTTCTATTCCAGTACCCTTTTACTCGGTATCTGAAATATGTCCTAGAAAACTGTTATTCAAAGCTGCAATCACTGACGAAGATTGAAGGATCTACAGTGCGAATATAACGGACGGAAAATATCAGGACTTTTCCGCCGTCAGAGTCAATAGAAGGTATGGTCTATGGTCTGTGCGCATATATGTACAAAAGACAACAATGTTGGAAGTGAATTGTCTCCGTCATCTTCTTGTTTACTATAACACAGTAGCGTAGCCAGAAGTTCTTAGAGGTGGGGGAGAGGAGATACCAAAGGATTACTTAAGAACGGTAGGCAACGTCTTTTAATCTTTTTTCATCTAGTGCTCTTAGGAAATCTTTAGATAAAATATAGCGCTCCCTACAAGATTTGGCCAACCAAAATAAAACTAAACGATATCTCACACAGTTCTTTCATTGCAATTGTCGACCTCTTAAAATACCATCCATCTATTTGGAATATTGGAGAAAATGGAAGTTACATTTAAATTTTCTCTTACTTGAAGGAAAATATCTTGAATGGTCGAACAGAAGTTGGGAAAGTTGGGTTTTCTTAAGTATGAAAAGTATGATGTAATAATGACCATTATTTACTGATAAGTATTGTATTTGTGGTTGCCATATATTGTTGAGGAATTTGAATGTAATTATTTACTGTAGATTGTGATTCAGAGTGTATTGGTTACATATGGAATTCGAAAGTAAAATATATAAATTATGAAGTATTAATATAAAATTATTCAACTTCAGAGTCAATAGAAGGTATGGTCTATGGACTCGCTCTCAAAACATTGTTAATGCGATAAAAGCGCTAGCTCTTGAGCGCTTCCTGAATTGCACCTCGCAACCTGAGATTAGCTGACTGCTGTTATTCACGCTCAATAGCTGGCGCTAATATCGTGAGAGTCTGTACATTGTTAACCATTGTTAAAGATTCTTAGCATTGTTGAAGTTACGAGACCATAGACCATAACCACGGTCTATAGATATACATGGTCATCGAGCTCCATTGTTAAAATGAAGCTAAAGTTTCTAGCTCCCAATAGGGCGGGAACTCTATTGAAAAGTGGCGCTGCATGTACAATCTGCCTAGAGAGCCTTTATTATTTATTATGATAATAAAGGCTCTCTAAATCTGCCCAACTGCGCCTGCAGCGGCGCCCTATCGACAGACAGAAACTTTACTTTCATTTTCAGTTTCAATGAAAAACCTCTATCGCAGGTCACGGTCGGCCGTGGTGCGATCTGTTTTCCTTAGCTTCTCGAAACAATGGAAAATGGCCGAAGCTCGATGACCATGAATATCTATAGACCGTGACCATAACTAATATCATAGTTTTTTAATCCCCCGGCATGTGCACAGGCACTGAATTTCATTGTTTTAGTCCAACAATCGTTTGAAAAGTCGTTTTCTTCCCTACTCTATTGCATTTTGGCTTTGTTAAGTTTGAGCTGTAGCCAAATTCATGCAACAGAGGGGGCAAAAAACGACTCTTCAATAAATACAGCAATCCAATTGTTGGACTACAACAATGGAATTCGGTGCCTGTGCCAACACCTCCTAGAAAGAAAGCCAAACAAGTGAAACGTCATAGATTGTTACATCATCATAAGTCGACCAAATTTAGGGCTTATTTTTGGTAGAAATACGATTAACAATGGTCGAAATATGATGATGTAACAATGCATAACGTTTCATTGTTTGGCTTTCTTTCTAGGAGGTGTTCGCACAGACCAGGGGATTATAAGACTATGCTTTTATTGACTCTGAGAGCGTGATGCTAAAGCCCTGATACTTTCGTCCGTTATATTCGCGCTGTAGAACCTTCATTTTATGTATGGTATTGATAGCGAGGACACATTCATTTGATACAGTGACGTGATGGAATTCAGCATGACTTTAATGTACAATAATGTACAAAAGGCAGGCCCCGGCACTGAAAAGTCATCTGACCAAAATAGGTCAGTCTTTCTAGTTGGCCTTGTAATTTATCTTTGTATAGGTCACCCAATAATCATTCTGCAATTCAAACAACTCTGTTCTAGCCTTGTTCACCATTTAAAAGGCAATCTATTATGTACCTTATTGAGGGCGAGAAATACAGCCGAAACTATAATTTATGCAGTAAAAGAATAATTGTACATGTCTAATTAAAATTTTCGATTTATAATTGTTATGCATTGTTGCAAAGGAAAATTAACAATATCTAACAATTTAATTCAAGAATTTAATTAGATGCGCCCAGCTTTACTTTCGTTGGACAAACTATACTTGGTCATCACCTAGTAAAACATGCAGCATTGTAAAACATCAGTGTGTTTTTTTTTCTCTCCTTAATTTAGCGTTCAACATTTAGGTCCTCTGATGAACAATTATCAGTTGCTAAGATATTTTTATATAATGAATCACCGTTAGCGCTTTGTGTTTTCATATATTGATAATATGAAGTCATCACTAAGGGTGGTCGGAGGGGGGATGGCGTATTTTCATTCTCACTTTCTCCTTTTTTTCACCACTTCCCCTATTCTGATTATCGACCTTCAAAGAGAGAATCTGAAATCACAACGTTGGAATACAAAAAATCGGCGAAGAGGTGGGAGGGGAGTGAATTAAATATACTTTTGCTACGAACCAAAGCCAGTGATTTTGATGTTAGATAAAACAGGGAAATTCAACATAGAAATTTGAAACTCACGAATTGCAGAGATATAGTTAAGACTAATCAATCATGCTTCTCCTAATACTCAGTGTTGTTCCATCCGTCTGTCGCTTCTTCGCATTGATATCGATGGCAATCTGTACATAACCAGTTCCTATCTCTCGTTCGCTTTCTCTCTTCTTTTTTTCCTTCTTTTATCTCCTCTGCAATCGTTCGTTTTATTTTTTTCCATTCCACAAAGGGGGTAGGGAGGCATCTCTCTCTCTCTCTCTCTCTCTCTCTCTCTCTCTCTCAGTGAGTGCGAGAAAGGAGTAGGTTGTGGGGTTCTTGAAGGGAGAGATTTTCATGGGGAGGAGTGAATCTCTTCTGTAGGTTTGAGTTAATTCTGGCGTAGGCGTAATGGCGTTTGGGAAGCATTGTGCTGGCACCTGCCGAGAGCGACCTCCGTTAATGGGCGATCGCAACATTTAATTTCAGACGCCTGAGCCATGTAATCAGAGAGCGGAGAAATTACAGGCTCCTCATTGTAGCAGCCCATTAAGCGCTACATAAAAATCCGTACGATCATCTTCATCAACCTCCCCTGTATATGACACACACA
>JAHWFO010004243.1:2192817-2238435 GCA_023313115.1 Rhysida immarginata | reverse complement strand
AAAAAAAACCTCTTCAGCCAGCTTTCATTTCGTTATGGACCTTCTTGCATTTTATTATCACAGTTTTACACCTGTTTATTATATTTAGTCAGGTTGCCGATGCTCTTTTTATTATTAGTTAACCGTGATGAGGTTATATCCTGCCCAGATTGTAATACGATAATAAAAAGTTTTCCCCCGCTTTTTTTGCGGATAATTAGATGTTATTCTTAAAAGCCAGTGCTTAAAAAGGTGGAAATAAATTAACATTTGAATTCGATAAATGATAACGTATTAAAAGAATAGTATCACGACAAGTACCATATTAAAGAATGAACTAAAGACACATATATTTCGTCTCTCGATTATGTATATTTGCATAATAGATATCTATTTTACATTCATGCATAAATGTATTTTCAGATTGTATCAGTATCCATTAACCGACTGAAGAATCCTTGTTTTTAGTTAGCAACTGAGGAATAACGTTCGTCATGTCGTAAAGAAACGTCTTGAAATTTTATGATATAAACAGACATTTAATTAGAAATCGAAAGGTTTAGGACCCTTTACGATTCAATTTTTTTATCTGAGATAATAAATAGCCTCCGCTTGTTTATCATTCATTTTTAGAATCGTTTCTGACTTTAAAAGTTTAAAACTTTATATTGAATTGGTTTATATTAAGCTTCATTTCTGAAGATTAGGTTGTAACGTCAATTAAATACTACTGCTCAAATCAAGTACGAGAAGAGTCAAGCTAATGTTAGAAAATGGGATTTATTAGAAAATGAAACGAACAGTACCAAACCCGATAATTGTATTTCTCTATGTAGTCTCCAGTCTTCTTAATGCACTTGGGAACGGGCCCGGTGGCCAAGAGTGCTAGAGTGTAGGCTTTCCAATTCTCGAATCTGTCAGGTTGTAGGTTCGAATCCCGCCGTGGGCATGGATGTTTGTGCTTGTCCCCGAAATGCGGAAAATAGAATGGCCATTTTGAATTAGACCTAACGCCCATAGACCTAACGAACCAACCAATCAATGCACTTACACCATCTGCTGAGAAATGACTGGATTCCGAAAGAAGAAAAAGTTTTGCTTTGAATCGACGACCACCCAGATGTTTTTTAGGGCTCTAAAAAGGTGAAAATCACATGGTGCCGAATCTGGCGCGTCAAGAGAATGTGGAAATATCTAAAAAGTTTATTTCAATTGCAGTGTTCCTGTCAGTCCAATTGTAAACCTTATATGTACGGCCTTTACCGTACATCTCGGATAGCTGTTGATGGATTTCTGTTGGGTTCTCATCTTTAGCGTTTAAGAAACTGATGAATGAACGCACTTCTACCTTGTAGAAAGTTCCCAGCAAACCCGCCATTTTAGAAGCTGCCGGGTTCTCATTGCTACGTCAGCGAAAGAATAGATCAAAGTCAAAAGGACTCATCAGGGAGCGCTCTACACGGTGATGATGCAATATTACTGGTCTCTTCTAATACGCATTTTCTAACTTTAGTTTTGACCCTCTCCCTCCCCGTACATGTGGTTTATGTCTGAAGTATTAAAGGCACTTTCTTTTCTGGCGAATGTAATTCTTGAAATTGAAATACTTTGGTGACTTTATAAATTAAAATGAAAGAGTTCATGAAATTCATTTATTTCGTATATAGAGAAGATTATCGTAAGTGCTGTATTCGACCGTACTGTAAATCTTTCTTTTGAAGTATTCGTGATCATTGAAACTGCTTCAACTTTGCAACGCTGAATTTGTATAATTCCGCTAGATTAGTACTATTTTTTTAATTTTTCGATTGATTATAATTAGTTTTACATTTTCAATTTGAACAAGTTCAGAGTTTCATCCAATATTCTCTTTAAGCTTCATGGATGCTCATGTGAATTTCATTGCCATTTTTACAAGGTTACAACAAATATTTCTTCACTTTTGTATGAACAACCGTTACATGAGAACGTTAAAATTTACATTTAGTGCCCAATTTTTTTAGTATGGCACAAAAAGCAATGTACTGCTTTGGTCTCTTCAAGCATTCTGAAATCTTTTTTATACCAATGTTTATACCCATCTAGCAGCAACAGTATAACGTCATAGCTATTTTATTTGAGCTGTAAATATATCTAGGAGACTTTTTTCATGTCATTTCTGTAAAAAAAAATTATATTTTCTGGCGTCCAATTTATTCAAAAAGCCCAAAAAATGGATTCTACATGCATTGCCACACGATCCAAGCTGATGGAAACAACTTTATGACTTAGGACTTGGTGTCGCGGATTGTTCGGACCCTTTGTTTCGTTTGATCGGATAAAGGCGTTTGAATATCGTCGCAGACCAACTCTAGTCAATTATATTGGTTTAACTTACTGGAGATGAATACTTTCAAGAGCTAGCGCCTGCCAAAACGCTCACATTGTGCAGCAGATGGTTTGAAGAGAAAGACGGAGGCTTTTACTTACTGAATTTTCTCCACAATCACCGGAACACAATTCACTTGAGCATTTGGATGACAAGCTCGATAGGATCATCAGGCCCTTCTACGAACTGGAGAATGCTTTTCATTGGATGTGGTAAAATATTTCCCGACTACCTATCGACATCTCATGGTTATACCAAAACGAAATGAAGCCATACTGAGGGCAAATGGTGGCCCAATGATATACTCAATAGGTGTCATTAAGAAATTATCAGTTTGTGTGAAATATTTAAAATCTTGTAGTCAAAGCATATTTTAACGAATTTAAGAATCTGCGTCTGTGTAAGTGTATCCGAAAAAAAATCTTGGATTTTTGAAGATTGTCAAAAAGTAGAATAGGATGTATGAAAAATCAGCCCTCTGTCTCTTTGTCTTCATCGATAAAATTTAATTGAATCTAATGTTTATGAAGTTTTAAATTTCCTTTAGTAATGGAAGCATGCGCATTCTCAACTGATTTATAGCTTGGAATCTTCATAAATGAAGACAGAACCGTCGAGGATATGGCTGAGACCTATCGCGAGAACAAATGATTCTCTTAGCTTCTCTTCGCTTTTATTGGAATGGCCCCTTATTTGTAAAGGATTTATAACTGCCCTCAAATTGCCGCCGTATTCATAATTCATTTGGGTTTATTAATAAATGTTATTTGCTCATTTTCTGCTAAGGCATTCATGGAATTGCTAAGGACTTTTGGGCGATTCTCGATTTTGTCGGATTTAGTCGAGATTATTTGGGTGAACAAAATAGGGATTAGAAACCTCCCTTCCATAATCTTCCAAAAATCTTTCAACAGCGTTTTTCTATTATTTTTGCAAATATTGTATTCATAACACATTATTTTTAATCTTAACATCATTTCGCACAATTCGTGTATTGAAGGGTAATTGCTTACGAGTCCTTAAGAAAATTCAGAGGATCATTTCAAAACAGCGGATGCACCAAAGCAGAGTAGTCCTGGATTAATTGACATTCTATTTGAATGTTAGGACTCTACTGGTCTACGAGATTAATCCGTTAATAATTATCACTGTTTAATGCCTCAATAAGGGTAGAAGTTGCTATAGCAATGATGATTGTCTTTTCTTAAACTACAAAAAGTTTTCTGAATCCCTAAACAACCAGAAAACTTATATTCTCTATAATCTTTAACTTAAAGAACTTCTAAGACCCAATGAGAATCTTCACAAAGTGGATAAAGTTTCAACGCGTTCCACGAATGGATATTTAAACTATTTAAGCAGGCATGTTCATGTTTAAAAACTTTTCTACTTTTAGCGATGTAAAAGTTTTATGGTACCGAGTGTATTCGGAATCTTATTAGATCAGTTTGATCAGATTATATAGTTTATGTCCGTTTAACGTTTAAAAATGAAGTTTTGCGGTTGTCGTGAAAATAAGCCTTATCCATTGTTGATGTTAGTTAATTCCATAATTAGATGAACGACCCAAAAATTCCATCATTAAAGTAATCCCTTCTGAGTTTACGACCCCATCCAACCATGATGGTCGTTAAAAGTCAACGGACCGGGAAGCTCGAAAATTTTAAGATTCTTTTATGTGAAGACCAGCGGCTTTTAGAAGACTAAGTCACTTTAAATGTCTCTCCCTTTAAAATACGAAAGCATTCAGCAACTCTTACTGTTCATCGTGTTAATAACAGAAGCAGGCTAAACGTGAAATATGTCTTCTTCATGCATGCCTACTATGTATAACACCTGATGCATTCCTGCCACAAGTCGAAATGTTAGTAGAATAGCAAGATGAGAAAAATTATGAGATATAATTATCACATCCTGAACTTTTATGGTATTCTTTCCTAGTAAAATGTCATTTTAGGCGATGATATTATTTTTCTACTTCATACTCTAATCCATCAAAAAACCTTGACCACAGCTAATCAGATGAACAGGTGGAGGAAATTGTACCCTCTATATCCATGTTTACTTTGGCACTGCGTTTGTATGCGCGAGTTACTACCAGATTTCAATAATTTAGCGGTTAAAACGGATTGCCACATGCTCTCGAAATTGCCATTCTGCAGATGCCGTCCTAGTCCCTGACTTCTTCCATTTCCATTCTTCTTTAGAAAAGAACCTATAAAGCTTTTGCTGGATATAACTGCAATATAAAGAGTTCATTAAAAAGTGAGCAATGTACGATGCATCTGTGCTGGTAGCTCAGTCTCTCACTTTTTTAAAAATATTAATTTAAAACAAATAAATGAGCCAAATAAGGCCCATCTTAGATCAAGTTTAAAATTCATTATGTAACTTACAGTTTAAAGGTAAGCATATTAGTGTTGATGCCATCATTACAGATTTTCCCCCTAGAAGATGTCCTGCAGTAGATGTCTATAGCTTGATACACGTTAGCCAAAAGACGAATTACCTCATAGTTCACAGTTTGTGTTTTCTTTAGCGTTTATTACCTCTTAGTCCACCGAACAACTGTCGTTATCGTTATTGCTGCATACACTTGTGGGGCTACTTTCTTATACTGTGCGTAGTATAAGAAAGTATTGTAATCACGAAAAATTTCGATCTCGAGATTTTCACTGTTCTTCACGTTTTCAGGTATCTAGATTACGAAAAAGTGATTTTTGTAAAATGTCTGTGTGTCTGTCTGTCAGTCTGTGTATGTGTGTGTGTGTGTCCACGATAGCGTCCAAATGGCTAAGCTATCGAGACCAAACTTTAAACTTAAGATTATAATCTTCCTCGGGATGTCTGATTAGTTTTCCAGTGGAATCGGTGAACCGGAAGTATCAGTTTACTCCAGCGCCAAAATATAAATTTTGAAATATCTCGTCAACCATTGCTTTAATGAAAATTTTGAAGGGATTGAAAAGTGTTACGTTTACAATTTTAAACAACTTTTTTTAACAAAATTTTTCAAAATTCCAGCCGGAAGTACCAGTTCTACTGTTGTCAAAATCAGTTTTTTGCTAATATAGGCGAAAGAAGATGGTATAGGAAAATTTGGAATCTGTACCAAAGTGTTTAGAAGCTAATTTGAAGTAACTTTTATTCACAAACTTTTTCAAAATTTCTATCGGAAGTAGCCATTTTAGACAGTTGCTTAATTTTTTTCTGTATTTGGACCAGGACATTTACGTATAAGAAAGTCGTGTGGTGACCACACCTCATTTTTTTTTATTATCGTTGATACACTTTTCCTGTGGCTATTTTGAGTAAGAAATTCCAAATCGACTTGGGTCTAAATTCCAAATGTTTTTCAATAAAGATATAAATTCTAAATTAATAATTTTATTCTTGAAGGAATGAACTGAACAAGTCCATGAAGGGTTTTTATTCTACGCATGAATTACAAATGACAGGGGGTTGAATTCCAACGGTTTAGAAGCTATCCGTAGAGAATACAACCACTTTTTAAGAGTATAGTTCCGTTAATTCTCAAAAGAATGCACGCACATCTCTCAAGTTGTTTGCGTAGATGTCAAGATGTGTTGTATTCCTCAAAATGAAGTTTTAACTAGATGAGAATTACTAAAATTATATCTTTCTTGAGAAACCGTTGCAATTCGGACTTGGTTTTGGACTTTTTTTTACGCAAAATAATCCCAGAGCATGTAGTCACGGTATGGACATGTCCTATAGGATGTATATATTGCAGGGCATCCTAGATTTGGCTCGCTTACTTTTTTTTATTATAATCTGTTTTTCTAAGATTTGTTTATGTTAAAAATCTCTAGAAGTATGTTCAAGATAACCACTACATAGCTTCGTTTAAAATTTCACTTGTATATCGATATTCCATTATGTTTTTTCCTTACTTTTTTATTTTAGAAGGGGGGAAAACTTTCTCTCGTTTCAATTATTCGTGGATAATTATGGATCTCTCCCAGTTGCTCCTCCTTTCCTTTTCCATTCATTCGCGTGCCTCTTCTCCCTGTCCATTCAATGGCGTCTTCTTGTGCCCCTTTTCTTCTTCCTCCTTCACTCTGTAATGAATTTCATTGAATGAGAGAGGGAGGAACTCAATTAACATTAATTGGGAGGTGGAGTCGCCGACGTTTCTTACGACGAGATCAGATCCTCCTGACTCTTCGACACCCTCTTTCTCTACACACACAGACACACATACACACATACACACACACATACACGCTTTGCACGCACGCACTCCTTTTGCTACCCAAAAGAAATGGTGGCGCATCTTTCCCTACGTCTGGTGGAGATCTTAATGCATAGTCTGAAGGACGGTGCTGTCTGCTTACGTCGCCGCCGTTCCGTCTCTGTGCCCCTTTCCTCTTCCCTCCCTTTGATTATCGCGTGGCTCTGTAAGTCTTATCTAAACGGCGGAGAAGATGTTAAAATAAATTTATTCTAAACATGAATTTAGTTAATGAGCTCTCTTGGATTTTCTTCCTCCTCCGTTCTCTTTTCCTCCTTAAGCTTTTTTTTTTTTAAATATCTTTTCTGATGTTGCCTATATTTTTCATTTCCAAAAGAAATTGGCGAAAAGATAACTGGTTCGCATTCCTCATCTCAAAATCCGCGCTTGAAATAAAAGTAAAAAAATAAAAAAATAATTAACTCGTGAAGAATTTTATTCCCCGTGAAGACTGAAAAGTCGCGAGTTTATTTTCCTTTGCTTTTTTTCTAACGCCTTTCGCTTTAAATGCTGTCGGTTAAGTGTCGTTTATCAACGTAGTTTTTCCTACGGTTAGCTCGCAAGATACGATGATGAGTCTGGAGTGGAAGCCACGATGAAAGATGGCCGTTTTCTGCTACCATCACCACATATGCTTAGAAGTGTAGGGTAACGACGGTTTAAACAACAGCTCGTTTAGATTGTCATCGCGTCGGACAGTTTATATTTTTTAAACATAGTTATTCTATTTCAATTTTTTTTAAATTTTCTTTCTTATGTTTCTGCAGCCACTCTCCCTCATTACTTCTTTTCTGAATGAATCGTCGTTTCCACAGACTTTTAATTTTATTTATGGGAAAGTAATGTCGCTTTTTAAAAGAAGCTAAAGACAGTTTGTAGTTCTTAATCAAGTAATCTACCAACATGAAATCAAAGACTTCCAGGCTATAATAATGGAAAGTCCGCGATTCCAGTTTTGACATCAACATTTTGGAATCTTTTTCCATTAAGAAAGTGCTGCAGGCAACAGAACAAATGTTAATCAGATGGTGAATGTCAGGGGTATTAGTTGTATATCTTTCCTATCTGCTTAGGGGCTCTTGAACAGCATTAGGATGTTTGGATATTTCTTCACACAGAAGATCTTCTTGATCTTCCTGCACGAGGGGCATCAGAGTGGTGAAAATTGCCCAACCGGCAAAGTAACACTGCCACTTGCGTATATTTAATGCATTTGGATAAACAGTGCAAATGTTTTTGGCGGCCGCGACTACATTGTTCCTTTTGTGAAATTATGTAGTCTGAAAAGAGGAACACGACTCTCCATGGGTTTTATGTCACCAGTTTCTGCAAATCTGGAAGACAAAAACGCCATTACAACATTAGTTACCAATCTACCAATGACACTGGTCAACAAATTTTTATAAAAGTCATTTAACAAAATAAATTGAGTCATTTTTTATCAATTTTTGTGTGCTAAACACAAATATGACTGTCAAAATGCAAAATTGGCTCTACTTTTTTTGTAATCTGCAAAAATAATTGTTTACATAACGAAATGCATGCCAGTAGAAATAAGCTTATCAAGAGCATCTCTGAGGAGCGTCCACCAGTAGTCAGCAAGCACAAAAGTAGACCATTTTCCCTGGTATCTTTGTTCCATTGATGCGATATCTTGATGAAAACGTTCACCATGTTCATCACAATCATACAACAGTTCTCAGGGAAGAAATCCAGATGGGAATTAAGAAAGTGAATCGTTAGAGAGATACTGCAGCCAAGTTTCTGATACTGCATCAGCATGTCTTCTACGAGTTCCTTGTAGTTTGCTGTCCTAACATTCCCGAGAAAATTGGTAGAAACTAGGCGAAAAGCATTCCATGCTTTTTTCACATCACCCTGCAGCAAGTTATTGAACTGGCCATCTTTGTAAAGCTCTTGAATCTCAGGACCCACAAAAACTCCCTCCTTAATCTTTGCTTCGCTGAGTCGAGGAAATTTTTCATGCAGGTATCGGAAAGCTGTCGAAGTCCGATCCATGGTTTTCACGAAGTTCTTCATCAAACCTAGTTTGATGTGCAAGGCTGGTAGTAAGATGTTTTGAGTTTCGATTAGAGCTGGATGCTAAATGTTCTTCTCTCCCACTGCTACATTTTGTCTGCAAGTCCATTCCTTCCGTAAGTGGCGCAAGTGGTGTAAGTATATGAAATATCTTCAAAACGAGAGCCAATAAAATTTTTTAATGATTATGTTCGTATTTAGCACACAAAAATACTACAGAAAAAACTTTTAAGTCAGTAACATTGTTGACCAGTGTAATTAGTCCAAGTTTCAGAATGCACGTAATGCTGCTCTTTTTGCAAATTCCTATTTATTTCACTGCTTAAGAAGCAAAGAAAATTTAGATTTCCCATGTTTAGATTCCGTCCCTGTTTAATCATGAAGAATTTTTCTTTAATAAGGACATATTCATCTTCTTAATTATAAATATAGTTTAGAAAAACAAGTATATAGTCTTTTGTTAAATTTATCGACCACATTTTCTGGGGAAATTATCTGAGTTTACTTTTTTTTCCAAGAACACATCACCAACAAGGAAATTTTTTACATATGTTTTCAAAATAAAATCAACCACGCCCACTGAAAAGGATGTGCGGAATTAATCATTGTGGCCTAATATAATATACTATGCTGGTATTAATGATTTTCGTGTCACAGTTTGTATGTAGGAACTAATAGTTAAAATGAAAACGCTTTTAATTGCGTGATTCCATTTTCAATAGCTTGTTGATAGATTGTTCTTCACACAGTATTCTTTAAATATATTTCCAGCATTTGATAGTCACGGAGTTTCAATACTACAGAGTATTTAGTGTTTCAACAAAGCAAAGCTCTGATGTCTCCTTGGAAGCAGAAATTCGTCTGTTGGGTACCCCATTTATCTGCATTACTCACTTGGGATTTGAGCTTTGTCAGAAATCCATATATGATGAATAAGTACAAAAATTGGACTCCAACGTGTTTTTCAGAAACATTTATTAATTTATACTTAGAAAATTCATGACATATTGACTTTACAAACTCAATGAGATTAATTATAAATATTCTCATAAGGTTTTTCTGTTTATAATCTTCAAGTTTCTGTACAGCTGATAATACATTAATTACCGCTAAGGATTGAAATTCTTTACCATTTGAGTTGAATCAACGATTATAAAATATTTTATTTATTTATTTCGGTATTTTTTATGAATTTCAATAGTTTATTCCTCTTCGAACATTCTGCAAACGACCTTTCAGAGACTACACGTAACTTTTTCACAAAGGAAGTTTGGCATGTTCAATTTCTCTCAAATAATTTAGCAGGATACTAAATTAAAAAAAATAGTTTGGGGTAGCTTTATCATTTATCATTCATCATCATCATCATTCATTTATTTATTTATTATGTATTAATTCACACAAAAAAATATTATCAAAACCAATTGGTATTTATTTATTTTTTTATTGATTTATTATTAATGCATTTTAAATAGGTTAATAAGATAGAAAGTAATAAACAATAATATACTCAAGAGATTGCATTTATCTTGCTTTCACAGCACATAGTGTACCAGTTCAGGATAAAAATATTTGTATGACGTGTTTCTTGCTTTGCTTAGTACGTAAGGAAAACAGCCGAAAGTGGTAAATTTTTTCTGACTTCAAATTTATATCATCTCTTAACATGTGCAGAGGAATCAACTTGAAAAAATGCCATGATCTTATACAGAGTATGCGTTAATTGATAATTATAATAAAAATAGTCAGTGTGAATTTGCATTCTGATCAAAACGTGAGAATTCAGCAATCAGTTTACCGTCATAATCCCGAGAATTTTATAATGAATGAACGTAACAAAAACTGGAAGATAACTTCTCGTTTTTTATTTTCCTCACCACTCTTTCTTTTTCTTCATTGAAATTCGCTTTAAGTAATAGGAAATAAATTTCCCAACCGAAAAAGGTGGGAGAGGCAGGTTGGAGGCTGGTCCATTTCGGAGTGGTGGCGAGAAGTTGGGTCCATCGTTCGCCGCCCGTTGCAACCACCGGCCTTATCTGTATTTGCTTTGGAAGTTGACCTTTCTCCTAGGTTCAGGTCAGCGTCGGTTCACCTCTCTATCTCGCCTGTTTAGCAGCAGCAGCACCACTAGCAACGTCTACCTGAGGAAAAAGAAAGTGGAAGTTAGTTGAAGGGGAGGAGGGTGATAGGGAAAGGCAGAAGGGAAGGAGGTGATGGGGGGAAGCGCTTTAGAAACCCAAGTGTCAAGACCGAAGGGAGTCAACGCAACCAACACCTAAATGTCAACAGTACTCTAGGAAAATTGCTGTTTAGCTCTCCACTTGCCCAATGCACACTTCCCAACGTTTTAATGAATGTTAATTATCCCAGGGGGGGTCCTTTCCGGAGGGAACTCTCCTTCCCACACGAGCATTAACTGTTCATGGGGTTGCTTCCTCTTGCCATCTTCGAATAAATATTTTAAATCGGTTTGGTTAGAGAAGTATGTTTTATTTATATGTTTATTTTTTGTTGTTCCTTTGTTTTTTGAACATGTCGACCGAATCTTATTTTGGATATTTCTTCAATGTATGCTATCTTCATTACATCCTCCACTAAGTCGTGTTCATGGTATTTTCATAATATCTATCATGTTTTCATTGTTCATATCATTAATATAGATAGATGTTGAATTATTTCCGCGCGTTGATAATATTTGTTTCTTGTAACCGCTCTTTTTATTTTTGTTTATATTATTTCCACATTAGTGTTAACGGGCAATGGAAAATTGTAAAAAAGGCATTGGAGAGAAATTTGTATACAGTCAAATTATAACGTAATTCCCAGGGTCGAAAAGAAATTTATATTATAAGAAAGGTTAAGTTACAAACGAGTTAACGCACCATGAGGGCCAGATTCAAGATCTATACAGAAGTAAACAAAGTCTATCTGATACAGTATTTCAGTTAAAGTTTTAAAAGCTACAACGTTACAAAAAATTAAATCACATTAAGTATGTATATTTTCTTTTTGAAGAAGTTTCACACGTATTTTCAAGTACTTCTTCAATGTAGTGAATCGACATTTTCTTCATTTTCTGAATATTCCTCATTCGTAACTGCTTCAATCTGATGATGTTTTGTAACTGCCTCAGTCGCCGTCGCTCAAGGGTTTAGCAGTTACTAAGTGGCTTTAAATACAACTAGATTGCATTATCCACAATTATTAAAATTTTTAAAGGTAAAATGTTTACCTTATATGTATGTATATGTATTGACTTGATTTTGTTAAAAAAATAACTCCATTGTATATTTTTCTTAGGAAAACGAAATTATGGATTATCATTTTCATTTCATAAAATGGTAAAAATTATTTTCTCATGGAGGAGAATTTAAATAACAAAAGATAGTTCGCCAAATTGGGGAAAATACATTCTTATTCAGAAAATTAGAATTCTAAACATATGCACAATGGGTACGAACAAAAGTATATGCTACAGAAGATTCAATTTGAATTTATTATGAGGATTAAAAAGTTAACATTGGAATCTGTAGCAGAGGATTCATAATGAGGCTTATGCTCTTCAAAGAAATTAATATAAGTACGATAACTGATTTTTTCTTCCTTGAAGGTCCTTAAAATGAATATAAAATACGAGGGTTGCCCAGAAAGTAATGCACAACAATTTTTTTTTCGGCAGACCGACGCAGAAGACTCGATAGTTGGCGCTGCAGCTGTCAATCAGCAAAGGAAGTGTGGGTGATATCATCCGTGCTCTTGATTAGACAAAAACATGTTCACGATGGGTTCCGCGCTGCCTTACGGAGGAACACAAAGCGCTGAGAAAAAACATTTCTTCTGAGTTGTTGCAACGTTTTGAAGCTGAGGGGGAAGCCTTCTTGTTCCGGATTGTGACAGCTGATGAAACCTATGTGTACCATTTTAAGCCCGAAACAAAACGACAATCGATGGAATGGCGTCATCCGCACTCTCCACAGAAGAAAAAATTCAAAGCAAGGTAAGGTCATGATCACTGTGTTTTGGGACTGTGATGGTGTCATACTCAATGATGTGATGCCGAGAGGCAGCACCATTAATTCTGAGGCATATGTGAACACATTAACCAAACTCAAGAAGCGCTTCCAGCGACTTGGACGCCATAACAACCCATCCGATTGTTTGCTTCAACACGATAACGCTCGCCCTCACACTAGTTTAAGGACGTCGGAAGACATCACGAAAAAGGGTTGGACAGTGTTATCCCATCCATCCAACAGCTCTGACCTAGCGCCCTCAAACTTTCACTTGTTTGGGCCATTAAAGAATGCCATTCGTGGAAGACATTTTGAGGAAGATGAAGAGGTGATTCGCACAGTGAAGACATGGCTGCATGAACAGAACAAGGACTGGTACCGACAGGGCATACACGCCCTTGTGTCTCGCTGGAGGAAGGCCATAGAACGGGACGGAGATTATGTGGAAAAATAGGGAGCGTAGAAGACACTTCATTCTTTCGTGTCTATAAGTTTCATTGTGGTCAATAAATAACTGTTGAAGAAAAAATTGTGGTGCATTACTTTCTGGGCTACCTCGTAGTTTTATGTGAATTTAATTTAATTTACACATTCCAAGAGAATAAAGTTTAAATATACAATCGAACCCCGTTATTAAGAAGTCGGTTAATACGAATCCCCACTTAATACGAATTTTTTCTTGATTCTTCCCCGTGAATGCTATTTTTATATAAGGACAGCCGTTTAATACGATTTTTTATTATATATCGGATAATACTAAGAAAATTAAGAAATTCATTCCAAGAAAGATAAATTATTAAGAGATGTTTATTTGGGGGAAAATGAAAAAAAAATGGTTTTAAACAACGAAGCAAATGTTATTCGATAATCGCGAATTCTGATTTGATCTCAATGTTTAGAAAACACGTGCATTCCTAAGCATTGGTCATAAAACATGTTTTCTCTATTTTGGGTTTTTGTTTGGTTTCGTATCTGACAAATGTCAATCTCATTTTCCCTTTCGTATTTCGTGGATGACCTCGTGGGTGCATCAGGCTTCTCATCTATTTTAGTGTATTTCCTATGATATTTATTAAGGAAGATTGATCTAATAGAACACTGCTTCCGTACTACCCAAAAAAGTGTACGCTCCACCATTCGTTTGTCAGTTTGTCGACTGTCGATTGCATTATCAGAATTCGCAATATTCACAGTCCCATTTTTACTGCATTTTTACAGTCCCATACTGCATTTTTACTTCACTTTCCCATAAAAAATTATATTCGTAAATTATATTCCCATATTTTTCTGAAATAAACGAATGACGACAAGTTTTAACAACCTAGTCCCAGGCATGATTCATAACACTGCACCATTGGAGGTTCCTTTCATTCCCGGATAATACGAATCGCGGATAATAAGTTCTAAATTTTAAGTCCCATGAAATTCGTAATAACGAGATTCGACTGTAAATAAAAACAAACAGATCACTAATCTGTCATCAATTTGGGTGATAAGAAAATGTCAATATGAGCATACAGAAATAAGAATAACTTTAATTATAATTAATTAAATCCAAAGGAAGGCAGTTCTTTAGCGGATAACTTTATACAAAAAGTACCTAGTGATCGAACTGGAAAAGATAGAGAATTTTACTTTTGAACATCTTCCTGTTTGGAACCATCTTGGATAAAGAGTGCTGGATGGCTGGTGTTCTTTAAAGCACGAATACATGTAGTCCGAATAATGTTTAAGATTGGTTTTCTCAACTGAATACAAAAGTGGGTTATCAAGGTAGCCTATACGCAGAAAGTGAATCTGCTAGGTAACTCTTTGTTAAAGATAAAATTTGATGTTAAGTTTAATAAAATTTCTCCACTGTGTGTTATAATTATTTTATTCCGTCTTCTTTTTCTATTGTTTTTCTCCCCTCTTGTACTTCTATTTCTTTTTCTTCTTCCTCTTCGTTTTTTTTTTTTTTTTTTTCCCCCTTCGTTTTTTTTTTTTTTTTTACCAGATCGCGCTGTCTTCCTCTTCAGTCGCTGTTACGTTACTTGCTGTCTTCTGGTGCAGTGTTTCCTCTTCCGCCTCTGCCATTCATTGAGTGATCGCCCCCATCGATTGAATCGTTTGGCGTTCCTTTTTTAAAGCATTGCATGCTGGCTTTCAGCTTTATCTATATTTCCATCACCCCCCCCCCCCTTCCTCATGAAATTATGCTGTCTCTCTCTCTTTCTTTCTATCTCTCTCTCTATCTCTCTATCAGTTATCAATAATTTTTTTTCCTATTTTGACAAATTTAGTCCGTCAACCCTTTTTATGGAAAATCTATTTTAATTCTAATAGAGCAGAGAGAAAGGACTCCCCCCCCCCCCCCAATCGTATCGATTTCTTATTAATAAAGTACCGATAGCACCAATATAAAATGAAAACGAAAGTAGGCTTATTAATCGATTCTTTTTTTTCCTTCTCTTCTTCTTTTATCTTCTTCCTGAAAATTTCTCCCCCCTCTTCCTTAGTCGTTGCTTGGGCTGAGTTGCCCTCCTCCCTAGCTGAACTCTTGCTATGCCCACTAATCAATAAGCAAGAAATTTATAGGGTCTTTTGCATATCGTTCCCTGGCAGGAGAGCAACACTTCCATTTTGGGAGCAGCCTCGTTTATCATTAATTGCCTTCCTTCCCCAACACCCCTCCCTTATCTATTACATATCTATTGCCCTAATTTATATCCAGGATAATTTGCATGCTTGTAAGAGGTTCTTTGGCGAACTTATCAAGCGTGGGAGGGAGGCTATAACAGTGATCACCACTGTCGGGTTTTATAACCTTCCCGGGGGTTGCCATGGCAACCGCTGTGATCACCGCCCTCTGGGGACAGAAATCGGAAGCTGAAGAGAAGGAAGGCGGTAGAAAAGAAGGGAGATACGATGAAAGCATTTCTCTTCAAATCTTATCAAATCAATTGAGTTTTCCTTTTTTATCCATAAAAACTCTGAAGTCACAAAAAAGTTTTTTTTTTCTTTTTTTTTGGAAAATGTTATTTTTTTTTTTTACCCTTCCCTAGTAGCATTTCAAATCTGCCTATATCTGGGGACAAAATCTAGGTTGAATTACTTTTTCTCAAGTGTGTTTGACTTGCATCAAATGTTATTGTGAAATTTTTGTTTACGGGTGTTTCGCTATATAGTTTACTCCAAACGCTTATATATTACTTAGAAATAAATCTTCGGTTTTTATTTTGTATGATAGCATTTTTTATGAGATGGTAATTAAATCGTAAACGTCCACCCTCCTTAATAGTCATGTTGAAGGACTTTTAGGTTAGGTTAGATATAAGCTGTTGTAAAGAAGGGTGTGATGACCAGATGATAAGTTGCAGAACGATCCCTAGGCGAAAGATTCGTAATTTTACTGGAAGATTGCAATGGTTTTTATTGCCGAATGCTTGAAAATGAAACTAGAATGTGGCGGCTAAATGGACACGTACTCGTGATTTGATGACAAGTTTTATAAATAAAAATAATAATAATACAAAACCATATTAACGATAAAAAAAACTGTTAACAAATAAAACTGATGTGATTTTATAAATGAAAATTAACTGTTAAATGAATAAATTATTAATTTGGTAAGTTTATTTAGCGCAACTCTCCCGTCCTTTGCCATGGGCAGACGATTTTAAAGCGTATTTCGATAGATACCAGAAAATGAATAAAAATGGAGCAGTGTATGGAATTTTTCATTACAGCATAACTGATATACCCCTACGATTAAACTTCGAGTTTATAAGTGGCATCTAAATATTTTCGTGCACTTTATAACGTAGAAACATTGTCATCTCGACAGTAGGATTATCGAAAGGAATTTACCGTATTTCTCCGAATTCAAGATAAAGGTTTTGAAATATTGAAATCTAACAGTCTGTGCGTGTGTCCGCAAGCAATTGTGGAATTTTGAAATTCTGACTTCGGATTCTTAAAGATCATCAAAAACTAGAACAGGAATGGCTTCATCAATTTGATCTCTTTGTCGTCATCGATAAAATTGAGATCAAAATCTAAAGGTCATGAACTTTTATCTTGTTTCCTGGAAAGATGATGAAACCACCTCAATAAGTAATGCAAACTCGCCCATTCTCAACTGGTTTTCCTTGGAATTTCATGTTTTGCAAATGATTCCTTAAGCATTTTTGATAGAACTATAATTGTTTTGCAGCTACAACAGTCAGTGCTTTTACAACAAAATTTTATGTACTTTCGCCAGTTGAAGTCTTACATAAATTTGTGAAAGGAAAAAGGGGAAGTGGATAATGGTCTTGCATTCAGGGTTGTCTTGGGTTCGGAAAAAACAGTAGTTCTCTTCAACAAGAACTCGGCGCCAAAATTGTACTCAGCCACGCATTATCGATATTCTAAGGAAGAAGTTGTTCACTATTTTGTAATAGGTAAAAATTCTCGTTTGACAGCTTCAGAATCACGTTACACCTTAATTTTCAGTAGAATTATCGCTACTGCTTTTGGGCACTGCGTACGATTTTACAAGCGATTAGCGCTCCTCATTCATAACTTTAATGTATTTTAGTTATATTTTGAGAAGTAGAGGGGGCGTGTTAATTTAGAATAATCAAACTTTTTAAATTAAAACTAATTTGCACTCATTCAGGGGAGATACTTCAGAAATCTTCCATTACGAGTAAGTATCACTAAATGTTAAAGCAAAAATAGTCGTGGAGGACTTTGGTAATTATTTCATTAAATAATTAAATCCACTGCTGTTCTTTTTTCTGGACATGCATAAATCTCTTTACCTCAAAGAGCAATGAGCAAAGATACCCTCCCTCTCCAAAGCTATATGGGGTAATATATTTAAAGAAAAACGACTGAATATTGGTATAATGTTCAATTGCTTATACTTATGATTTCACGATTTTTTTTGTCCGTTACAAGTCGATTCTGGTGATTTGGTGCATAAGCAGATGAAATTTTTTTTGTTTAAGCGATGATTATAATCTTTCATTCCAAAAATCGCGGATCTTGTATACTGTGCACCTGAATCTTTCCAACAATAAGGATAATACGCGTTTAAAGTAAAAACAAATTTAACAAATATGTGTTTGTTTGTTCTCTCCAATTACTGGGACGATTGGACTTTTTGATCAATTCACTAAGCACATACTCTCCCCCTTGTTTGAATTGTGTCTACAGCTAGACAAATCAATCATATAAACACATTTTTTATACAAAAATGATGGTTGTATATTTAATCCACCTGAACGTTATTTTCGTCCTAAAATAGAAAGAAACATTTTTCTTGTAATGATCATTAACACAGAAAGAAGCAATTACGATGAACCCAACGGATTTTTTTACTTAATCATTATGAAACCAGAAATAAAACAGAATTATTTTTGAATTTTGGTTGCCTAGCGGCCATAAAAAATACCTTAATGAAGCATTTGTCAAAATTTTCTACTAAAATTGCTTAGACGGAGAAAGAGGAAATGGTACGAAATTGGAAAATGTCAAATGCAAACCAGCTCTTTTTCGTACAATAGTCTTTTGTGTGCGTGGCAGATGATTAAAGGTGAACTGTATTTGTAAAAATGTCGCAATCGTCAACCGAAACTAATTGGATGGTCGCCTGGAATAACTTTTGTAGTAGTAGTGTAGGAACGTGCATGTCGATAATGTTCATGGTTTTTCGTTTTCATCGAGCGGGCTCCCTTCTGACACGAGTAAATTTGATTCTTTCCACTCGGCAATCTGATAGAAACACCACATTTCATTAGCAGTAATTATCGATTTGAGAATTTCATCACCGTTTGTCAAGACCAACACTTCTCTTTCCGTTGTCAAACAAGGACGACATTGACTTTCGATCGGTTCTGCGAAATCTGCTGTGAATGTTTGGTGCGTTCTATTTTTTTTGGTTGTTTTTTTTCTCTCTTTTATTCTGTTTTTCCTACGGTTATGATGCACATTCTCCCCAAATCCCATCTCTATCTCGGAACTCTTGGTTGGTTTTGTACGAGGCATAAATTTCGCGTCATCGAACGCTTCCTGTGGCTTTTGTGACGTAACAAACAGAAAATGATCTCTGCTGCCTTTGAATAGTGTCTGCCTTGCCTCATCCCCTACTTCAATCCCCCTACTTCAATCTCCTATTCCTTCTATTTCCCTCCCTCCCTCCCCCAAGCCATTCAGTGGCAAATGGGTGCAAGAAAAGCTCGCCAGGTTGTGTTTCCGCTCGCTCGCAAAAACCTGGGCTCTATGGGTTGCGTCTTTTGCGGCATGTTTTTTCCAGCCATGACTGCCATCTCAACAAGCACTTTGCCATGTCAAATATCTATCATCACCAGATCTCGAATTTTTATAACCACCTTTCATTTTTTCCAGTTGAAAAGGCTTTCCGAAAAACACCATTTACCCAAAGACTTGCCTCGTTCGAAATACATGCAAGCCATTTAAATGGAAAAGAAACGATGCCTGCCTCGGTTCACGCTGATATACTCGGTTGTGCTCATGGAAATGTACACATCTATAAAGAACATCTGCTTCGTCATGCTTTGCTTCAATATTCTTATCATTGACTATTTACTTTGCTCGTGGTGGTGGTTTCTGAATTTTAACCAGAGAATTTTTATTTAAATTTGGTTTACAGAGATAAATTTGGTCGAAACAACAATTTATAACATACTCTTAAATAACAAACCTGAACTAAGAATTAATAAGTGTAGTAATTCTTATCTTAATATAAGCTTATGTATTGAATTCGTTCATAGAACGAAGCAGAGATCAGAATTTATTCACAACGAAAAGAGTTCATGTATAAATTTTACAAAAAAATTTATTATACGTCTATAGTGTTCCACATAAAAAAAAGGAAATTGAAGCATGTGAGTTCGTTTACGTCCATTGAACATTTTTTTTGTTCCTTGTTCGCCAGAAAGTACCTTCCAAAGTTTGTACAGACTATTTACAGAAGTCCTTATTTAATCAGATTCCTTGAGTTTGCTTAAGTGTTATCAGTTCGGATTTTTTTTAATTTAAACAATTCAATAAGGAAGCACTGCTCTCATCTGTGTTGTTAGGATGGGCAGTTGTTAACAATTTGAAAAAATAATCGCCTTGATTGGTTAAAACACGAAGTACTTATTAAAAACCAAAAAATTAACTCTACTGTTAAACTGATGATGGTACGCATAAACACTAAATGGGACGCCGCGCGCCATTGATGTGAGAGGTGAACTGCGAAGATATGTATAGGCCGACAGACACGCAACAGTTTGAGCGACTCACCGTTCAAATGAACAAGAAGCTGCCAGACATGTGCCGCCAAGGAAAATACGTCGAACACCCTTACGTATGGAGCTCCGATGCAAACGGATAGTTACTACACCCATGCTAGCAAAGGTGCATCATCATAAACTGCTACATTTTGCATTGCAGTACAAGAATTTGACCGCTCGTGATTGGCAAAGAGTTGCCTTCTCCAGTAAGTGGATGAACGTTGTCGTATTCGGCGGGAATCGCCCTGCAATGATTGTTGGAAGAACACAAGCTAATATTTGCCTTCTCCGATGTTATGATCTGGGATATGCTTTCTTGGCATTGCCTGGGCCCACTGATACCCCCGCCTCTCATCCGATTTGGTTATTTATCCATCGCTGTGGATCAGATATACCCATATATTGACTGGAGAGAGGGGGGGGGGGCAGAATGGGACACTCCATCAGGACCGTGGGACACGTCATACCGTTGGAATTGTCCGGGAATGGTTGGTAAAGTCGGACCAAGACTTCCGAGCACTTCCCTGACGTTCAGACTAAAGATCAACGTTTGGAATTATCTCTACGCCATTTTTGCTTCATGGATCCTCTTCCACGCACTCTTTAGCAGCTGTCAGGTGCTTTGCAGTATACCAATGGACATCTCCCAGCACCTTACCGACTCTCTCTGAAGCCCTCTAGTTGCTCTCCGGCTATTCTGGTAACGTTTGAACAAAAAATGACCTCTTCATCACTAAGCCTTGTAAACAACCGCTGACAAATGCAAGAAGTGAAAGAAATATCAATTATAGATATCTTGGTATTGCTACCGATTCGAAATCCTGGATAACTTATGCGATGAACAAGGCCAAAAGAATCAAATTAAGCTTAATTGCTTTGCTGGGACTAAATAGTGCTCATAATGACGATAATAAACTACTATTATACAAGGTAATTGTTCGCAACATGCAGATCTATGACAACGTTTCCCAGGCTGTGAACAGCGGCCCGGTACTGAATGCAAGAAAATCACACCAGTCGACTGCAGTCCTCAAAAATATTAATGAAATTAATATCATGAAGGTACACAAATAAACCAATACAAAAAAACTTATGAAAGTTTGAAGTAGAAATTTCTCTGGAATTGAGTTACGCTATAATTCTGTCTTATTTAAATTGAAATTAAAATAGAATTTTTCTATCCAAACATTAAAACTTTAGTCTTAAAATCAACAAGCTATATTAAGTTATTATTTTTATTATCCCTTTATTCTCCTGCTTCATCCCATCTGGTTTGAAAAGACACTCGAGTACAACGCCCACTTTAAGCCCGTTATTTACTATAGAAGATAGTACGGCTATTACGTATTTGGGGCTGGAGCATTTTTATTGCTTGAAGATTGCTTCACCTTTCTTCCCCTCGCTCGTTCCCCAACTTATTTCCACGTGCATGACATCATCACATAATAATGCGATTAACTTTGCATGAAGCCTTAATTGCATGGAGCCCATTTCTGATCCTTTGGGTTTTTAATCTCGGAGGAATTTCCTTTTGAAAACCATTTCGTCGATCGAATTGGCGCGGTGGCTGCCTGGCTTTGCCTTTTCTCCGGTTCGGCTTTTGTCGCCGCTTTCGCCACCGTGAAAAATGACGAGACCGCCGTACAAAGGCGGGAGATGCGGTGTAGCGGGGTCATCAATAAGACCCAGATAAAAGGTTCGTTTATGTCACGAGTCGCTGTTAATAAATCGCATTTAAGCCCCTATATATCTGCGAGTGGGTCAGCGGACATGAGCCATTCTCTTTGTTACATTTCTCAACCAACCCCCACCAACGCCACCACCTCCATCTCATTCTACCTTTATATATTTTGCCTCACCTAGCAACATTTCAACGGCCCTGTACCTCAACTAACAAATGAGGTCCATTTGTGACCTTGAAATGGGGGGTGGGGGGAAAGGAGGGATGAAGGGACTTTCACAAGATGAATGGGACGAAACTGCGGCGAGCCTTTTTTTTTTTTATTCTCTCTTGACAGTGGAATGTCAATTGGAGGAATCCAAGCCAATTGCATGGTCACGTCACACCGGCAAACAAAGGACTCGTTATAAGGGCCTCACGTGTCACACTCGCATTTTCGACTCAAAACGGCTCGTGTTAATTGGAGCTGAAGTAATCAAAAGCCTGTACGGCTTTAAAAATACTTTGTTTATTGCATAGAGGGTTTCGCTCCTTGAATAAATGGCTCGGATTGATGGCTACGGGAAAATTGTTGTGACATGTTATTGCATTTCCTACCATACCGCATGATTGCGCGTTAGTAAATGTATTATGTAATAAAAATTCTAAGTTAAAATCGCAAAATTTATAAATTAAAAAAATGGAAAGAACTTAGGAAAGAATAGACAAAGAAGCTCAAACTATTAAATTAAAATATTTAAAAATATTTTTTTCTGCTGCTTTAACATTTATGATAATATAAGGTGATTATAAAATTTCTATACATTCTTGTGATATACTAACAAAATAATTTTTACTTGTAAATAATGTGGAAAAATACTAATAATACAGGTCGTCCTACACACTCTTGTTCCCTGATTTTCGCTTATAAAAATCAAACCAACTGTCATCTAAATACAAGGTTAGTTAAAAAGGATGGTACAAAAGTAAAACTGATTTATTTTTTTATTGAACTAGCATACAAAAAGCATGTTAATATGAAGTATTAGAAGAATTTCATACGTTTCATGTGTGTTGTGTATGTGTAGTTCGCATCCACCTAAATGCTATCTTACCAGAACATTGGAACGGCCGGCACGGAAATCATGATTTGCCTATTCTGCTCTGGCCTCCGCGATCATCTGATTAACACCCAGCGATTTCTTTTTGTAGGAATACATCAAGGATGTTCCCCCATTACCACAACAACTGAACGATTTGAAGGAATGCATCTCTGGTGATAACCGAGGATATGTTGGGACGCGTTTGGGGAAAAATGGACTACCGTTTAGGCACCTGTCGTGTTTAATATGAAACTTAGGAAGTGATTCTCTTTTAAAATCAATGTGGTTTTTGTGCGTGTCAGATCAATATAAAAGGAATCGGCTTCACTTTTGCACCATCATTTTTGATTAGCCCTGTATATAAAATCATTGTGTCTATGTCTGATTGTGTGCATATTTGTGATAATCTCTACAACCACAAACCACAAGGCGTTAAATTTTGCATGATGCTTTAAGATAGTTTTGGAAAAGTTTTAAATTCCTTGCAATGTATTTCCGTGCCTTGTCTCTGCAAAGCGAATGAAAAACTATACCATTTTCCTCCTCAGATCTTATCAGTTCGAATCCAGGCTCGAATGACAATTTTTTTTCTGTCATTTGTATAATTTTCAATTATCGACACCTGATAAGATGCCACGTGATATTTTTTATTTCATTAAAGTCTCGCTTTATGTTTTTGTTTTTTTTTTCAAATTTTTTCCCTCCCTCTAAACTTCTACTTTCGAGATGACTCGAACGATTAAGAATTTTTTTCAGGGAATAATCCTAGATAATTCACTTGTGAATATGTTATTAACGGATTTTAAAGACTTGCAACAGGCTGGAGGACTTTATGAGTGAAAACCACACGTTTTTCATGCAACGCGATATCAGCAGAATGGTCTACAGTCCACCGAACTCGACATGGAATAATGGAAACATGTTTTGCAGAGTGACAAATCTCGGTACACACTTTCGCAATCAGATGGTCGAGTTTAAGTCTGACGATGCCCGGAAAACGCTTCATTGCGTGGTGCCCAATGTTAATTTCGAGGTCGTATCATGGTATGGGGCTCATTTTTGTGGTTTAAATTAGACCAGCAGCAGGAACTACAATTTACCTTAACATTTTAGACCATTTTTCATTGCTAATATTGTGATAGTAGTTTCGGATTGAAATTTTCCTATACTAACACAACAGTCCTACTTGTCACAAATCTAAATGTGTGCACAGGGCTTGAAGAAATACTCTGCGAAATACCGGCTAGTTCATGTCACCCAACAACTGTGACTAAATTCATTAATCCTATTCAAGAAGGTTTCTACCAAAATCTGGTGAAAGTCTTCATCGGAGAGTAGAAGCCATAATAAAAGCAAAGAGGTTCAACATCATCGTTGCACTGCAAAAATGCTGGAAGAAATACAGGGTGTCCCAAATTGATGTATACACTCTTTGAAACGTTATAACCCAGCAACTAAATGAGATAGAAATATAAGTTTGTTCTATTTTATTCCTTGAACTTCCTTAAGCCCGTTCATGTTTAAAATGTCCACTTCTGCCACAGTATACTCCCAACACCGATGTCGACATAGATTGTAGCTAATGGAATATCATTGATGGAATGTTCAATCTGATCTCTTAATACCGTCAGCGTTTGTGGGTCTGTGGAATGCACCGTGTTCTTAAAGTTCTCCAAAGGTAGCTACGGTCGAGAGGGGTTAAATCGGGAGATCGTGCTCTTTCTACTGCACCGACCTTTCAACACATCTTTCACCGTTCCTTCGGTTCAAACTTGTCTCGGAGTTTTGTTATTGTTACTCTTGTTGGCGATGATATACCAAATTCACTCCAACGTCATTGAACCTCAACAACATTCTCCACTTTCCAATAACATTTCAGTATCCACGTATACGTTCATCGAATGAAAGCCATTTGGTTTATAAACAAATAAACAACAATGAACATGTTGCTATGCTTTTCCAGTGCCGTCTGGATCATACACAACAAACTTAAATTTCTCTCTTATTTCGTTGCTGAGCTATAACGTTTCAAAGAGTGTGTATACATCAATTTGGGGGACACTCTGTATATTCGTGTTGTTAAATCCCATCAAGTCGAAAACAACTTTCCACTGAGTTGGCCCAATGGCTGGGCATAAGTTGGACCTACAACGGGAGCCAACGTTGGCTTAGGCGGACACCGCCAACGTTGGCTGCAAACTTTGAACTCTGTACTGCAGTTACCCAATACTTTGCCAACATTTTTTCATCATACTTGCCAATATTATGGCAACATTTTAAACAAAACTGACAAAAATTAGAGAATGTAAGAGTTGGGTGATTCTCTAATTGAGAGTTGGGTAAATGTGAACTTGAAGCATTACGCTATCTATATGGCATTTGGGCTGATTCGCAGGTTGGAAGTATCTTTCCTGATGGCGTAATATTCATTAAAGAATAACTAAAGAATGGCCTATGAAGGTTTATTCTACGCCATATCTCTGATGTTTAAATTATTCATAAACATAGGAAAGAAAATTTCACAGCTTAGATTCGAACCAGGAACCTTCAGCTAATCTCGCTGATGCCCTGATATTCGCGCACTTGAACTTTTTCAAATAACTGAAATGTTGGAAAGAGTCTAACACTCTTTCTTTAAAGTAATATTTTAGATAAACCTATTTCAATAAGTAATAATAGTTGATAATCTTTTCTGATACATGCGATCGCTTTGATTAGTTTTGCGAGCATTGTTGCTAATTTAACGGATATTACACAAAAATTAATTATGCAAATATCCGTTGAATTTAGCGGATTACATTTCAATATGACAATTGAATTCAATTGATCTTTTGCGGATTTATTTTTAGCTCTGTTTTAGCGGGAAAATTTTGAATTAGCAACGCTGGTTGGGAAACATGCTGGCCAAAGTAGGGCCACCACTTGCGCGCCAACCGCCAGTGATCTTCCAACGTGGCCAACAGTCCCTAAGAAAATGCCAACAAATATCCAACGCCTTGTGCTAACTGTGTTTTGATTACTGCACGGGCAATCGCTCTCCACTGAGACTTGATTTTGGGCAGATCGCACATTCAATGTCTTTCCGATAGCTGTCTTAAACTCATCAATCTACTGTTCGCCGTTTTCCTCTTTTTTTGTATCATTCAACTTATTTTAAGCATGATGACTTTTCCAGTCCACGTTCTACACGCATCGCGTTTCAATTTTGAAAGTTGCTGTTTGGTGATCATGTCCTCATGTGATGAGCATGAATTAACTTCATCCAGCACTGATTCATTGGTTCTTCTTGCAGTCCATACGATCCTAAGTAGTCTTGTCCAGATCCACAGTTCGAAGGAGTCTGTCTTCTCTCTTTCGCATTTCCTGATTTCTCAACTTTCACATCCATGCATTATTACAAGGAAGACCATTGCTCCAACTATTCTGATTTCAGTTGATATAGAGATATCCTTCTCCTTCATAATCTTAGACAGACCAGTCATTGTTATTCTTTCGAGGGTCTGTCTTATCTTCCTAGTACATTGTCCCTCTTTTTCAAATCTCGAGTCTAGGGAGACAAAGCTGTCTACAACCTCTATCTCCTTACCATTGATTTAAAACTTCTTGGTCATAGTTCTTTTCATTATTTTTGTCTTTTTAAATTTTAATATATTCACACTTGGCACTTTCCTCCTTAACTTTCCTTTTTAAACATATACTTCCAAATTATTAGAATTTTTTACTTTCGTTGTAGAGAATCAGTATTCAATTATTTCTATGACTACTGAGCTAGTGAACACACACTGATAAAGGTTTGAATCTATTTTATCTTCACTTTAAAATTACATTAATTCTAAAGCCCCATGAAACATTAACTTTTTTTTAATGCTTTCCAACCTCGTGAGGCAATATTTCCCTAGAGAAACAGTCTATATAATTAGTGAAATTAATTAGGAGAGTTATTTTTTTTAATTAGCCTTTGTTGACATTCCTTTGCATTTATTGGCTGAGTAATTCACGTCGTAAATGGTAATGTATTTCTGGAAGCGGTAATTGCACAATCCATATTTCACCAGAACTTGGAATATTAGTCCCCGCCATAAATTAATGCCGAGTCTCACCGATAGGTAAGGGCGACGGGGGCCAAGGGCTCCAAACTTGCCTGTTAATAAATAATCTGTAAAGATAGTCGTGGCAGTCAGAATGGAAAATGCCATTTCAAATAACTGTCTCAGGAATAATACGAAGCTGTGATGTAATACAACCCTTGCAAGTGCTCCGCGTATATTTATTAATTCCACCTCGTGCCCCCGACACCCATTGGCTTTTTCCCTTTGTACGGATGAAACGCCGTCGTTGACGGGCGTCTCTCCACTTCGTACGGATGCAGGACAGCGCTACTGTATTATGAATGGCTTTGCATTATCTTGTTATCAAATACAGCGAAATTGCCTCTCGCCCATTGAAATATCTAGAAAACAAAAAAAGATTATGCCTTTTAGCTGACTCTTATGTCTTTTAAAACTATTTACAGTACAATAAACGAGATTTCTATTTTGTTAAACTATTTACGTATGTAATGAGAAAGGTAAAATGCTTTTAAAGTTAGGCTTAGACTTCTTCCTCAAATTTGAAATGCTCTGCAGTGCATATCTTTTAAAAAATGAACGTTTTAAACTAGCATATGATATTATTTTATGAGAAGAGGGAACACTGGATTTATTTTGTGGTTTTGTGGCACTAGATTTTTTAGTCTATTTCGGAACTTTTTCCACTTTTTTTCCTGAATAAATAAATAAATGATGCCTTATTTATTTTTAAAGTAAGATCCCTCTAGTATTAATAAACAAGGCGAATCATCTTTCAATGCCATGAACAGAGAACAATATTGTCTCAAGAAGTTCATTAATTTCCGGCAGGACTATTAATACTGATTAAAAAACAACAAATTACCAAATCTTATCGTATTAATGCATTATTGATTTCGGGAAACTGGACTGAGAAGAAGAATCAAATCAATCTCAAAAAAGTGCACGATTACATGCGGAAGAACGCGATCGCTATAGATTGAGTATCATTTACATTCTGTTCAGTAAAATAAATCGAATATCTTTAATTTATTCCAAACGGCGAGCTTTACTTTTTGGTTGATAAAAGGATACGTAAAAAGTTTCCAAATCTATTATAAACAGTATTTAGATGAAATTAGGTTTAACTATCAAATTATAGAGAAATTATACCAAGGTTGGACAAAATATTTGAAACGCCTCATAACGTAAGCAAAACCTTTAATTCATATGGCGTACTGCCACAGTTGGCGAACAATACAAGTTGAATTCGCCTGTAAAGGGAAGCATACACTACTTGGATGTATGCGAGGTGCAATCCAAATATCCGAGAATTTGAATATTCCGCCCAAACTAAAAAAAGAGATTCTGCCGTTAGCTGCCTCTTGAGCATAGATATCTATCTATCTAGAACATTACTTTCAGCTGCTGCTCTGCCAAGTTTCATAATGGTAGGTGCATTTCTTTATGAGTTATTGCTATTTGTGTTGTAACTCTTCTTGTGCATCTGCGAATTTCCAAATTATTCGACCTGGTCAAACTGTCAACAAACAGGAACTTTTACTGCGAGTTTTGAAGAGGCTGTGGGAAAATTTCGCGCAAACGGCCCGATTTGTGAAAGAACAAAGACTGGTTGCTCCACCATGACAACGCGCCCACACATACTTTGCTCGTTGTGAAGGAATTCCTGGCAAAAAAACAACATGGTAACGATCCCCCACCTTCCTTGCTCTCCTGACCTAGCCCCCTATACAACATCTACTTCTTGATAGCACTTAAAATGAAAGAGCGAGGTTTTGATTCCATTGAAGATATCCAAATGGAATCGTAACTGGTCTTGAACATCCTACAGCCTTCGGACTTCCAGGAGTGCTTGCAAAAATGGGAAAATCGCTGGGATCATGCATACGTGCCGTAGGTGACTACCTTGAAGGTGACAGTGGAAATTAGGGTGTAAGGTACGTGTCCTGTTTCTTACAAGAAAATTCTGACAAATTTTGGGTACACTTCGAGAAGCTATTATAGTTGCTTGAGAGACGAAGAGTGTTATCAGCTGGACGATGATGAGGTTTAGTAACTACGATGGCAGAGAAACCTCATCCTGATGCTGCTGACACCAATTACTTTTTGCACACTGGCACCATATACTTTTTGGGCATTGTCATCTTGAAAAGTGTCATCTTCTGCGGGAAACAATATATGCACTATGGGGAGGACCTCTTTTTGAGGTTCCACCAAATATCTTCATAAGCCTTTGCCTCTTCAGTGCACCCAGATTGATCATAAAGGTTGCACTGAAGAGGCAAACTACGATAATATCATAATGATTGAAAAACCTCCAACATAATTTACTGCTGGAATTAGACAGGTCAAATCTACAAATAAAATCGTCTGAAGGTGAGATCCGTGCGAAGGACAACTTTTGTCCGGTCTTAGAAAATATTTTCGCTTTCCAGAATTTGTGCCTATGGCAGCACTGTATTTTCCGTGTTGCATTTATCTGGGTTATCTGTGGCTTGGCGATTCTAATTCGATCCTGAATATGCTGGATATGAATCTCCCTCCACATTCTATCGATACAAACGGGTTTATGAAGATGAACGGGTTCTGTATCAGTTGTTGTTTTCGTAGATGACAATCCTCTTTAAAGTCCGTATGGCTTTTTCATTTCATTACAGTCTGTTTATTACAGGGGGGACGGGGAGTTCATGATTCGTCAAACAACCAGTGGACCAAAAACAAACCATGAAAGACAAGACCAGTTCATTACAGAAACATCTTAGGTTTAGCAGGATTTATTTTACCTTTAATAGTACACACTGTTATGATCTTCGATATCATAGCTCACGCATTACATGGAAGTTTATGTCACGGATGCAACACCAATTTACCCCACATTGGAAGCAGATGAAGAGATTACACATACAGAGCGAAAACAAGGGAAATTAGTGCCACGTACCAGACCAGTTGGGGGTGGGGGGCATTATTAACATTAGACATAACTAACATGGGGTGTTTTCATTACTTTGTACAACCCTTGTAAAATTATATTGATCAGCAATCTTCCAAGTGACTTTCACAAACTTTATTCACATAGCCTGTATATGCAAACTTGGAAACCTCTGAGTTGACATAAAACGAGTGCGAAATTTTTATTTAATGTTTTGCCGACCCCTGAAATGAAGACACCTAAATCTATACCAGATGGGAAATTTGCACACAAATTTTTAGATTCGGATTTCATCGCATCGTCTGCTCTTCCTGGATTACATACATTCTAGAAAGGATTCCGAAATATGTGGATTAAAATGAGTTAACTTGTGTCACTATTTTTAATATTTACACAGTGAATATCTTGTCCCTTAATGTCATCTTTCTTATTCAAACTTGGTTTGGCATTGATTTAAAGGCACAAAACAGTTTAAAAGTACAGCAATGATTGAAGTTGAGATGAAGTTAGCAATAAAATGAGCTTTGAATGATATGCGGGAACGTTTTTATTCCTCCTCTTTATGGTAGTAGGGGTATTTCTTTCGAAAGCGAACTTGGAGGTATTCGGCAACTTTCTCCGCTCCTTTTCCTTCATAAGAAAAAGCGTGGAAACGGCGTCTCATTTGCCTCTGAAAGAGAACGGTGGGTGGACTTAATGCTGCTCGATAGAAAAACATCTCCCCGTCCATTTAGTCAAGCCATCATCATTATCATTTACAACTGGGCCTCATTTCCATGATAACTACACACTCACTCGCTCTCTCTTTCTCTCATCTGTGGACCGCGGCAGAAATAAATTCGCATCATCCATTATTAGATGTTTGTTTGGGCTTTTTTTTCTCCCTTTAATTTCGAGTCGAATAGCGTATTTTAAAAAAAAGGTACTGTGTCCAGAAATGACTAATTTACATTTAGGAGATACATATTCACAAAACAAATCATGCTTGTTAATTACTTCTTTGACTTTGTTAATTTGATTCGTAATTTGATGTTCTCTTCGCAAACAACATCCCCTTTAACATGAGGCAAAAGACGAGGTGATCTAAATACTGTAAAATTAATTACATATAATTGTTTTTAACTATTACCATAATTTTACTGATGGTTCATTCCTTTAAAGGTCTGTTTCAGTAAAAAAACAAAGAAATACCTTGTTTGCTTTATTTTAATGTCGTTTAAATAAACACGACGGGACAAAAAAATGTTTGCGATTTAAGAAGCTATTTATGTTGTTAAGTTTTATTAGCAATTGTCCTAATTTTAGCCGGGCGATCTACACAGTCTTCTAAATAGCTTTTGCTAATTCCACTGGTCCTTGTTTGTTCTTAAAATATTTTTTAAAATATTCAGAACTATTTAAGTTATGTAATCGTGATCGTAATCTAAAAAAATCTGGTAAACCTTGATGAAGATAAATAGATTGAAAACTTACGCTCGATTAAATTAACATTACAATGTAACCTTGACTGTTGAAATAGTTAAGAACGCTGACAAGAGATAATTATGCGATCTCACAATCGTTATGGCACCAAATTTGGTAGGGGAACTAATAACGACATGGAAAGAAGGATTCTTGCGAAAAAACAATATAATTATAGTTCCAAACATCGCCGATAGGGGAAAAGTTGGTGCTATGCAGGGTAAAAAGAGCTACAAAAACCAGACAAATGAATACAAAGACGAAATCGAAGTGAATCGTCAATTTTATTCAGGACATTGCCTTCCCAAGCCACGTACGCTAAGGTAACGTAACACATATGTGGAGCTAAGCTGTTCCTATAACTTTATACCCTTAATGATTGTCGCTGTTGTTATATACGTAGTGAAGAATTTGCTTTATGGATTTTTAGCTGCGTTTTATGCATATTCTTGGCTACGTAAAGTATCACAGCGCCATCTTTTTTCCCTATCAGAGACTTTTGGAACTACGATATTTTTAACGGACTCCATAAATCTTTCCATGTTGCCATTAGTTCTCTTACCAGATTTGGTGCCATACCGGTTGCGAGATCGAGCTACAGATGTCTCCGAATAGAAACACCCTCTATGGATTATAATCATTAGAATATTTTCTAGGGCTTTCATGTATGTCCCAAAGCATTAAAATTGTTATTCTAGATTCTAAAAGAGCATTTCGAATACGCTTGTGTAATCTTCATGGTTTCTTTATGTTTTCAATGTACATAATTAATTGTAAAAGCATTATTCACAATCTACGTAAGTAGAAATTCAGGTATTGCCTGCAATAGTTCTTGAAGTGACTGCCAGAATCCCAGAAGCGAACCCAAAGAAGGGTCAAGTCCAAAGGCCTCAAATGAAGAAAATTACATGTTGGTGGGAGTATTAATGTCTAGGTGTAGGAAATTCCTTATTATGTTTTAAGTGTTAAGGATTATATTAGGCATTCTATAAAGTTTCGTATACATGTGAACTTATACAAAATTGTACGGCTTTTTTGTAGTGACTGTTGAATAACCTCAGTTGGCAGTGGCAGAACTATAGGAACATTGCGTACTCTGCTGATTCCCCACAGTCGTTTTATTTCGAGTGCAATATCTGTATACTTAGTGATTTTTATCTGGCTTTTGTAAATTGTGTATACGATACTTTTTTATCGCTACTCTGTTAATATTTGTGGTTTAACAAACAGCAAATTTTATTCGTTTTCTTTGTTTCATTAACACCATTTATTAGGTTCATGCCCATTGGAGGTAAGTAAAGTTGTGATTCCTAATTGCTATAATCTTTTTTTGTTACTACAATATTTTTGGAGCAAATCTCATATTAGATTTACAGTCGAAAACTGACAAAAAGCTTAATAAGTTCAAATCCTAACGAAGGATCTAAGAACTATTAAGATATTGCATTACATCGCAAACTGATTCGAGAGAACTGAAAATCTCAATGCAAAATTAACTGAAATTCCAGGCGCAAAATTTTATGCGAAAGGTTTGAAGGACCTTGTTTCACGTAATCAAAAGTGTTTGGAACGAAATGGGGACTATGTAGAAAAATAATGTATTGGAACCGCCAATAAATTTTTCATTTCATCATTTATTCTCGTTTCAAACCGAACGGCCCTTACTTTTGAAATACACCTCAGATTTTTTAATAAATATTTAGGTATCATTTTGGATAAAATTCTATTCTATGGAAATCTAGGGAGTTACAATTGGGCAAGTGGCACTTGAAAAAAATTAAACTGAATAAATTTTGCTGCAATTCCAACCGAAATTCCTTTTCAATTTGTAAAATAAAGACAAAAATAAATTCAAGCTCCTTTTAACATTTCTCGTTTTGGTATCCTATTTTTTTTTTTTTTTTACATTTGGTTTCTTCTGAGGGTTCGGATAAGAAAAAAAATAAAGAGAACGGTGGAGTTTTCCTTCTCTTCCTTCTCAGGGCTATTATTTCCTTCTCCCTTTTGCAATCTACTTATCGTCGCATATTTAAAGTCGATGTTCAATTGAATGTTAAATTCCACAATCCTTCAAGTTTCCCGTCCTGATCGTGTCTGACGTTAAATCACTTCCAGAGTATTGAATACATAATGGATTCTGAATTCCAGCCACGCATTACGATCGCCGAATACGAAACGAAGGCAATTCATAGAACGCAGCGTCAGTCGCAGACTTTTTTGAGGCACACATACCTCCCCATCTCCCAAAAATAAATACATCACTGTCACCGGCTTCTCACTCGACTCCTTTGGCCTTATTGAAAATTTATCGCTTCTCATATTCACGTGAAACATTTTCAGTAGTGAAATTGAAACGCAGCAGTGTATTACAAATCCTAAGGAATTTAAAACAGGAGAAGCTCCAGGAATTAAAACGGTTTGTTAAGCCCCCGTCCCTTCTGACTTAAAGTACATTTGTTTGATTGACCGTTTTGCAGAGAACCTAACGTCTTTCATTCTCTTCCTTTATTTTGGCCGACGTTTTGCGATTATTTAAAAGTAACTTCCAAGAGCATGAAATCTTAGAAAAGTCTTTGCTTAAAATTACACTTTTAAAAGTATTTCATTAAATTTGCATTCACTAACGAAGGCAAAGTTTTTTGTTAAACTTATAATAATAAGAGATGATTAGAGCGTCTCTGGATAAGAAATTGTTATTCGTGCAAAATTTTGGAATTGATTAGTGCCGTTATGCGCGCTCACCTTTGATATATGCGAATTATAAGAGTGAAAAATTCTGAAGTCACACTTGCCTCGAAAAGAAAAGTAAACCAGCAAGTCTCTCAACTATTTATTATCTCTAGAATAGGTAACTTGCTCACGTGTATTAGTGAACCGCTTATTATATTATTCAAACAAATTCCAATACTTAATCTAGATTATGGCCAGTTTCTTTTTTTTCTTTTTTTTTTTTTTTTTACCCGATATCAATTTTGCATTGGGGAATCGTTAAGAGGACTTCAACACTGTTGGTATGAAAGCCAACAAATGCTTGGTTTTATGCTGTGTCTAGACATAAGATCAACATAAAGAGAATATTTATGCATACAGAAAAGGCATTAACGAGATGAAGGTTCTATGATGCAACAAACGTTTTAATGCATAAGATATGCGTTTCGATTATAAAACCATCTTCAGTCTCAGTTTTATAACCGAAACGCATATCTTAGGTACGATTACTTTAGAAAAGGCATTAGCAAGACATCTTTGCAAAAGGATGTTTCAACATTACATAAAATTACAAAGGATATATCCAGGAATCGAAGATCCAAGACATTTCATTTCTGTATACGATGATGTTGCTTAATTGTAGTGATGGTGCTGCAGATTACTGTTTTAAAATGGGTTTTTTTTTTTGATAGTTTACGGATAATTTTTAAAACAACACAAACATTTTATATATTAAAAACAACACACTTTATATTCCAATATGTTGGTCCATTATAATAACATAAGAAAGAATGTGGAGTAGATAAGCCTGTAAAAGAAAGGAATATCCTCAAATCATAAAATGAAACGAAATATGAAAAAAGCCTTGAAGTTTGTTTTTTTTTCTTTTACATATTTGACCATTCTTGTCAAACTACAGTGCTAAAAAAAGCTCCGTAAGGTTAACTAAATTTTAACATGAGTATTATTACAGCTTTTTCTTTATCCATTCTTCTTCAGTCTTGAAGTGGATCACATATTGCGTAATGAACAGTTTTACGAAACACTTTTTGGAAAATTCCTTAAAAGTAATACATGTACAATTTAATACGAAGGATAATCAATAAAATAAGGCGATAAGATGTATAACCTAAGTAAAATATTTCGCAAGGATGAATAGGGTACAGTGATGTTTATGAAGGCTAAAAGTCATTTACAAAGATGAAGTTGATAGACTCTTAGCAGTATATAGCGGAAAAGAAGTCACACACAATTCCGACCGGTTTCGCCTTTATCCTCGATAAAGCCAGGAATAAAAGGCGAAACAGATCGGAATTATGCATGATGTTTTTCCCCGCTATACAGGGTAAATACAAAAGTCTGAACCCCCCCTTTTATTTTTTGAACCGAAGCAGATATGTCAATTTTGATGAATCCAATGAATAGGAAGTTGTGGGTGGCCTATCCCATGGTGCACTTTTCATCATCCCAAATATGCAAATTAGGCCACACTCAAAGTTTATCTCAAAAACCGTAAGGAATAGAGAAAAAAACCCAATTGCAAACTTGTTCAGCATAAAAAAACAAACAAAACCAAAAAAATCATCCAAATCGGACCAACCAATCACCCACAATCACGTGAACTGTTTGTAGCTTACAAACAGTCACACTGCACAAACAAGTTACTTCAAACAGTTTAAAAAAAAGTTAATCAACAAAATGCTCGATATGACGACCGTTGGCACCATAACACAATTGGGCACGGAATCTAACTGCCGCCAAAACATCGGCTGGTGTCACTCCTCGGCACGCTTCCTGGATTCGTTGAACCAGATCCTCCAGTGAGGCGGGCTGCGTAGCATAAACCTTGTCCTTCAGGTATCCCCACGAGAAAAAGTCAAAAAGTGGTGTAAAATCACGGGAGCGGGGTGGCCAACGAACTGGTCCTCCTCGGGAGCGGGGTGGCCAATCCATTGTTGTCCAAACATCTCAGTTAGACGCTCGCGAACGACAACCTGTAATGTGGAGGAGCTCCATCATGCTGAAACCACGTGCTCTGATACGAGGCCTATGACAAATTGTCAATGAAGTCTGTGACTGCCACGTTGAGAATTTCAGCCCGGTAGCATTCTGCAGTCAGTGTTCCATCGTAAAAATACGGTCCAACCACAGTGTCATTGTACAATCCACACCACACATTGATTCTCCAGTTCACTTAATGAGTTGCTTCTCGCAGACATCGTGGGTTTTCGTCTGCCCAATGATGATGGTTGTGCCTGTTGATAACTCCATCCCTGGTGAACTGGGCTTCATCTGTCCACAACACCTCATGAATGAAGTTTGGATTGTCATCCAGGCAGGTAAGTAACCAGTTGCAGAAGGCAGCCCTAGCAACATAATCCAATGGCAGTAACTCCTGGTGACAATGAATATGGTATGGGTGAAAATGATGTGCGTGTAGAATGTTGAGAACAGTTCTCTGATGGCACCAAACAACTGCAGAAATTGCTCTGCTGCTTGTGTGGGGACTTGCAGCAACTGCAGCCAGAACTAGTGTTGTTATATCCTCGTCGCCTTGAGCCCTTGGTCGTCCACGTTCTGCATTAACATTCCCTGTAGCTTCGAATCTTTGAATAATGTGACGCATTGTTTGACGAGATGGATGGCGTTCGTTAGGGTATCTGTCTCGATACAACCTAACTGCAGCATGTACGTTTCTCCTTGCCTCTCCGAAGCAGAAGATCATGGTGACCATTTCCGGAACAGTGTAGCTTGCCATCCTGGAATTATTCTGTCTTCTGTGTGCTGAAACATGCCTTTTATTTGATTTTCCGCATGAAAGTGAATGTGAGTATGGTAATTTACGTTAATATTTGATTTGGATGCTTTACATGGTGGAAATATCAACATTCAGTTTTCCTTGTGCAGTGTGACTGTTTGTAAGCTATAAACAGTTCACCACGTGATTGTGGGCGATTGGTTGGTCCGATTTGGATGATTTTTTTTGTTTTGTTTGTTTTTTTATGGGGCAATTGGGTTTTTTTCTCTATCCCTTACGTTTTTTGAGATAAATTTTGAATGTGTCCTAATTTGCATATTTGGATGATGAAAAGTGCACCATAGGATAGGCCACCCACAACTTTCCATTCATTGGATTCATCAAAATTGACATATCTGCTTCGGTTCAAAAAATAAAAGGGGGGTTCAGACTTTTGTGTTCACCCTGTATACTGCGAGGCCTCCATTAACTTCATCAAGGAGGACAATACAGAGAACTCTCCATTTCATAAATTTACAAATTGACGCATTGGACGCTATTATTAAGAAGGCCGGATCCTTATCAAATACACCATGCGTGATTCGATTTTTTCCGATGCAAAGGATATTTCATCCGTTGAAATGCATCAACTAGTAGAGAAAATTCAAAATAACTCCAATACGGATGGAGTTGAAAGGGTCAGAAAATTCAACCAATTTGTTTGAGCGCAAACGCGTCATTTTGCTCCACGATAACGCCACGCTTTTCACGGCGAACCATACTCCTCTACATCTACAACATTTAAGATAGGAGTTGTTGACTGCCCATCTCACAGCTCCGTACTGCAATTGGGTGATTCATCATTTCTTTGGAGCTATGAAGAAACATCCTGGTGGAAGGTGATATGCAACGACACCAACTTTAGGCCCGAGATATGAATTGGTTACCAGCGTTTGACAGGTTTCTCCGATGGAAACCCTAGTTTGTTGTTGGAGCAAATGTTTGGAGAAGCATGAGAACCACGTGGAGAAAGATGTTTGCGTAGGCCTCATTAGTGTGTCGGCTTTTACCTATCTTTCAATAAAAGCACTCACGTGAGCTTCTTTGTATCTTAGTTACTGATTCTTCCTCGTGTAATTGCAGTTGTCCAATTAGATCGAAAATGACTTTGAAACTCGTTTGAATTAAAATATTTGAATGTACCCCCAAAGATTGCAGGATCCTAATTTATTAACAAGTTCCTAAAAACGATAAAAACTGGGATACTACTTTTATCATCTGGTCTCTAAGGATTGACCAAGGCGATTTGGCATTCCTTATCAAAAGGTATGGAGATTTATCATATAATTTGTTATAAAAATTTAGGAAAAAGTGAATTTAATACGAAAAAAACTTCGTAAGTTAACGATCTGAAAACGTAATTAAGGTGTTCTATACTTAGGGCCCATTTTAAGATTTCCGTGAATCTTTTAAGGTTAAGTACATTCATAAATCAAGTCGTTCGTTTGACGTCACTTAAGCATAGCCCTGTCCACAGGAATCCCCTGACGCATTTGAAGGACATTCTTTGCATGGATTTTATCTTTTACCGAGGTAGTCGGAGAGGGGCTGAAAGGAGGGGAGCATGTGGGAAGTGAACCTTTTGTGTCCAGTCCCTCCCCCTGATTGGCCAAGGAGATTATCGCGCACCGTCTCTGCCAATGGAGGTGACTGGTTCTGGCGTGACAAATGACGAGACATTAGGGTCGTCACATCCCCACCCTCCTCGTGACAGAGGGACATTTCACTCACCATTAATATTCGAACGTTTTACAAGACGGTAATTAAACTGAACGCCTAATGGATTAGAACGGCGGCGGTGGGGTTTTTCGCGCTCTCCGACACCGCCGTCGCGCCAGTAAGCGAACCGACGACTGTTAACTCAAACAATGTAATTAAATGCCAGAGTTATGGTGTAATTTGAAAGGGAAAACTTGTTAAATAAATGAATCCCATTTTCCAAATGGATTTTTTGAAACTGAGCGGGAGATGGAAAATAGGAGACGGGAGTTTGTAAATCAAATGTAAAATTTTCTGGGATATGCATACACAGGCTGGTGTTTTTATGTGAACAAAGCAGCCAGTTCTTTATATTCATTGCATTGCTGATCAGAAATAATAATTATAATTGTAATAATAATTTGTGAATTTTTATGTAATCTTCATTTATCCGCTAAACTTAAATTACAGTTTGATGACAGTTAAAAACTATTTATTGCTTTGGTCTCTTTATCTGTCTAAATAAGGTAAATACATTGTCTGTTCCGAGGAAGATTAGAAAATTTGTCAATTTTACTCCAATTAATTGACCTTAAAAACAACATTCAAGGGCATATGATTGGATGAGCGCGGGGATCACGGACTCGGTCCACCATGCCTATCACAGCGCCCAGAAAATGCATTTCACGGACAACCAATTGTGAATCGTCCTATTTGTTTTAAAGCCATCCTTAATAACAAAAGGAAATTTATTTATTTGCTAATAATATTTGCATCCCTCAAGGGTTATTTGAAACAAAGAACAGGAATCGGTGTTCTAACTCTTGCAATTCTTGTCGAATCTAGAAGATCGGTGATCTAGAATGGTGCAAAAATGAAGTCGATTTATCCACTCCCTAAAAGAATCTAATACAACAGAACTGACAGCTGCGTTAAATATCTCAGATTTATCTATATATTAAAAATGTGGGCGCCCTTGGTGACTCGTCAGAGTCAAACATGGTAATCCGACTCTGTTCAGACCGTTCCAGCATTTCCTAGGATATCGACTCAACTGCTTCGGAGATGCGTTGTTTCAGCTAGTCGATTTAAGTAGGTCACTCTTTGATGCACATGAAAGATGGTACGTTTTCCTGCAGCCATTGTCGCATCCATTTAGCTTTGCAGGCTGGTACAGAATCTTGTTGAGTTCATCAGCCTCATTTCGGCTTCCAAAACTGCATTAATGTAGTTTTCGATACTTGTTTTTACTCCTTATGGCAGTAGGGGAAGGGTAGGTACGCTTTTATTTCTCGGTGTATGCTTACAAAAGAAGAAAAAAAAAGTCACAAGTTGTCAAATCTGGCGATCGCCGGCCAATGCAGCGTCCTGGTAGGGCATCATTCAGGAATCGGCAAACATTCACATGGAAATGTGGTGGAGCACCATTCTGTTGACAGACTGAAGATCTTCCCAACGTAATTTTTCAACAGGATGGTGCTCCTAACCAGGTGGATGATCGCTAATATTTAACTAATACCCTACTGGTAGCCGGAGACACGATCTCCAAATGCTGTATTTGTATTGTGCAGATAAAATTTAAATATTTAACGCGCCTTTTCGTGTAATTACTGTTTTTTTATGTTCGATCGGGAGCGAATAAGTCAATTTACTTTTGCACTATCACCCTGTATTAATTAAACTGGTAGATCATAAAATTCTCATAGATCGAGGCAATGCTCATTCAGAAAAGTTAGTTCATTTGCAGAGCTTTTTCATTTCTAGCTTTTAAAGCTGTCGTTTGAATATAGACACTCACGTCAGTAGTAGATATAAAACTCCCGGAGACTGAATTAAATGAAAATTTAGGGATATACATCAGGCATATAGGACATTATTATCAATTATAAAATAGGCTTCCACCGTGATTGTCTCGTACACAAATTATTTCTAAATATAATGAGTTTCAAAAATAATGAACATTATTTCAGGAATGAACTCTCCATATGTAGACAATAAATTACGTTTATAACAACATGGGTTCAGAAATGCATAGTTAAGAAGATGTGTCTATGACACTTTTCAACATTTCCCTAAAGATATTCAAAATATCCAATAAGGTTTAAAAAAAATCGATAGGTCCAAATCATGTGAGAGTGGAGGCCAAGCAATTGGTCCATGTCTACCTATCTATCGATCAGAAAACTTTCGATCCAAGTACATACGAGCCCTATGATTGAAAATGTGAAGTAGCGCCATCATGCATGAAGTGGAGTGTCTTCCAAACATCATGTTTGTTGTTTTTTTAGAAAGTTTGTATACACCTGTCCAGTAAGTTTGTTTGGAAGTACAGTACATGGGATCCAATCATCTGCAATCACCTGTGAGATGAAAGAAAAAGTTCCGGGAATATCATTGTTTTCATGACTATAATTCGGAAACCATGAATTTCCAAACCTATGTTGTAATTAATTTTTTTGTTTGCTACATATATGGTGTTAATTCCTGAAATAATGCCCATTCTTGTTCGAAACATTTTGAAATAAATACTCAATATATTACATTTATATAGTGAGACACCCTTAATAAGAACAACAATTCATTGCAACAATTTCTTTATCCTATCCACATATGGAAATGCTAATCATTTTTTTAAAGAAGGCTGAAGAATGTATATGTGTATAGGAATTCGACCAGTTATTCGGTTTACCCCCATTTATATGCCATTTTTAGTCCACTTTCATATATCTTAAGTGATTAATTGCTCCTTAACTGGAATCATAAAAAGTGTTTTATGGTTTTCCATAACGACTATTCGTAAAAGCATTCATTTCGGAACATCGTGAATCTCTTTCGTGTGTTGTTGCATTATTATTTCCGCTACGGCTGGTAAGTCAGTGGTTCCTTTTTTAAGACTGTTTTCTTGGTCGTACTGGGGCTGAAGCAGCCCTACGGCATGGTACAGGTGTCTTATTTCAAATCGTTGCACACTTTTCACTTAAAGTGAAGCCATAAATGAGGAATTATGGAGTGGACTATCCAAGCGCTTTTAATAGTCTGGTTTTTCTAGCTCATAAAAACCACAGAAACCTAATTCTCTTTACGCTTTAATTGGTAAATGAATTTAAGCCCTGTAGGATATCCCTGATTGTTATTATGGTCATTATTTTATAACGCGCCTTCTTAGTGTACACAGGCGTGCGACAATTTTGACCCTTTCGAGAGGAAATAAAGGGAGGAGAAGAAAGCCAGGGTGCTTTTCCAACAGGATTTCATGCCAGAGTCGGTTGATTGGTTAGTTGGTTCATCGTTCTGTAGGTTGCCTGAGAGCGAAGGGTGAGACGACCGACCGAGCCATCTATCTTGTCTCGTCTTTTTATTTTTTTGTCCCCCCCCCTCCCGTGCTAGCTATTAGTAATCAATACAGGCGCAACCGGTTAACAGAGAGTCGTTAATTATCCTGCTATGAATTATAAATTAAAAATTCTCGAGAGACATTCAAAAGGTAACGACAATTGGTCAGTTGGCTCACCCTCCCTGTAAATGGTGCTCATCTGAGGCTCTCGACCGTTTGTTTACAACTCATCGCCACCACGTCTGTAATTATACGAAGTTTGGTGCGTGTATATCATTCGGGAGTCGTGTTTCTAATCTATATTCTGTGAGATGAATATTAAATCGCTCATTACACGATCCCGGAGGTGATGAAAAAAATAAGTTCTGCTTCCCCCTCCTTTTTTTAATATTTATTTCCAGGACGGATTGGACGACTTTTTTTTATTTTTGTTTTTATCTTTAAAGACTATTATTGAAGAGTGAAAGTTTTATTTAATTATGTAAAACTTAGGCCTATTGCTTTAAGGAAATTGTTATTGTAGGTTGAATAGAAAGATAAAGATATAGCAGAGAATGTTCTTTAAGGTTTAAAGTAATAACCTAATAACCATAACCTAAACATAACTTTTTAATTTACATACTTAAGAAGCATTTGAATTTTAATGCGCTTTTCTTATTATTCTCATATTTTCTCTTATTATTCTCATTATTATTCTCTTATCATGTTTCTCTGCATCAAAAATTTTATCTAAATCAAAAATGGGCACATAAATGCTCCCTATATCTCAATCAATTGAAAAATTAGAAGCGTTCTGTTTTTCTTTTAATCTCATCCAATTACTCCGAGACACTTTCAGAGTCAGATACAAGAAGATTCAAGAAGAACTGCCTGGTTTCGTGATTTCATTGTAGTGATATAGTCCACCAGAGAAGCCATGAGAATCACTTGGGGATGACGTTGGCTAAGTTCATCAGCTAATCAGCTTTGTCTCATTGCATAGGTCCTTTATTTATCGTTAATATTTCGTGTTTAAAGTGCGTTTTGTTCACCACGTATTTAAGCAATATGTGAAACATGAAAGTATTAAGACTCTTCTGATGAAAATTAATTTCGCATTAATAGCAAATAAAAATACCTTCTTAAGAGCCACCAATTTAACAGGAATTCATTTAAAGTCTGCCCTCAATGCGAGACTATATTTTTCTCCAACTAGTTTCCATGGTAACGTAATGATTGACAGTCCTCATGATTCGCTAGTATAACTATATCATCTTTAATATGTACATCTACGCCTGACATCCACAGCTTTTATTCAAATAGTCTTGCGTGTCGCTGGAACCATACTTGACCGCCAGGGACAGTGCAGAGTTGTAATGCTTTAGGATCGGACATGTGCTAATGTGATAATGGCATGACCTCCCAGATTTCCCGATTTCTTCTTGTGGGGCTGCATGAAAGATGAAGTTACATGCCGCCATTACCAATCAATTTGAATGAACTATGAGATCATATTAACAGTGCAAACACAACCATGGATTCCCAGTGTTCGAGAAAAATTACGTAGAACATGGTACTGCTGTCACACGGGGAAACCACGTAGAGCATCTGTGAGTTTTTACACATTTTATTTACATTGTACTTACATTTCCACATACATTGAGTGGTCTGCAATAAACAGGACGAATTTTTGAAATTAGGGAGTACTTTTTGAATCGCCCTATATGTATATGAACGATTTTTCTGATCTCAAAAAGAATGTTAATAGTGCATCTCGCGGGTCTCCTGGTGATATCAGACATAAATTGGCCACATGTTTTGATTAGTCAAGTCAGAACTTTTAATATCCCCATTTTCGACTATTTAGTCTGTTGGCGATCAACCTTGAACTTTTCTCTAGCCTTCGTGACTAAAAACCGTTCCTGGTTGTTAAAGTTATTAATTAAATTAGTGTTACAATATGACGATCCAAAAAAATATCGTGAATTCTTTACAGATAAAATCGGGAAGGTGCAAATATGCGACAGCAAAAGGTTTAAATTTACTTAAATTTAATTATGACTTCAGTAACTGCTATCTAATTTTATCACAGACACTGCCAATCATGACAACATTATTTTAAAACAAGTCATTAATTATAGTGATAATATATTCAAACAGCCTTCGTTCTTCATGTAATGGAGTTTTTGTGTTAGTAACTCGAGTTAATCAATTCGAGCTCTGTGACACTAAGTTGTGGTTTCTCGTGGTGTCTTACCAATCACTCTTAATTGAGGCAAAGTAATTTAAACCCCTGAATCACAGACACTTTACAGAATACAGAGATGAGATATTATATTCATTTTGCATATATTTTAACACAGTTTTATACGTAGACTAATTTGCATTCTATGAAGATGAAACTTCTTTTCAGTTGCTTAGTCAAATTTATTTTGGTCACAAACATGTTTCAACCTTTAAAGTGACCCTTCGACCGCTAAGTGCGTCAAATCTCTTAATGTAATCATAACCATATAAAATATTTGACAAATGCTTAAAGGCTTGCAACTTTGATGTATCAAAGCGAATTTGATTATATTAGAATCACTAGTATTTCTTTTAACGAGACCAAATAATTATTTGAGAGTCAGCTTTAAAGCATTACATTGAAATTTAAAATTTTAAATGGCGTTACCTTGACAAAATACAACGAAGTTATTATTTATGAATTTTTATTAATCGTAATTTGCATTTATTCTAGTACCTGAAAAGTAAATAGCCGACGCATGCTCTTTATCAATAAAAACCCATTTTAACACATTAATAGGCCTGCCATTCTGTCAGATTTCAATTTAAGTTCGAATTACGTATATTGATGCTTTTGCCTTTGTTTACAGTTTATTTTCAGGCCTACAAAATAGGTTTCGTGTTATTGTCAACTAAAGAGCTAATTCTGATTGATGTTTTGACACGAACGGAAATTTGCTATTATTTATAGTTTTCCAAAGAGCGACCGCAATAGAATGAACATTAGGATCCATAAAAGGTTAATATTTTCCAAAAGCTTTTCGATCTTTAAACTAATTTGAACGGCATGAAGGCAGAGTTTCACTACAGGCTTAGGTCACTTGTGTTTACTTTTGCTATCATATTAAATAAATAAGTCCGTAAAGTTCAGGTTTAAAATTAGAGGCAAGTTTGTTTTTTAATTAAAATATATTTATAAAATTTCTACCAAGTGAATTTTGTAAAGCAGTGTCGATTTATATGTAAAATAGGGAGCATAAAAATTGGCAAGAACCAAAACAAGCGTTTTAATATAAGAAAACATGACATCCATACAATTAAGGTATCGTTATGTACCGGCAGTATTTGACAATAATGTGTGCTAAAAATCATTTCTTAAAATCATTTCTTGATCTTTCCTCCTTGTTTTTACAAGCACTCCTGCAATCTGCCGGGCATGCCATCGAAAAACGACTCCAACAGATCAAACGGCATATTGCCCCATATTTCTTCTACCAGACATTTCCAATCATTGAAATCTGTAGGGCCATGTTTGGCAAGTGCACATTTACTAAGTCCCCACCAGTTTTCGATCGGGCTCAAGTCCGGGGAGTTTGGGGGCCACGATAGCAGTTCGATTCCACGATCTTTCAGATACTGCTTTGTCATTCGAGCTGAATCCAATTTTTTCATAATTCGGTAACATGTTCTCAAAGGTATACCTTATCTTTCTCTGGCCTCCTGTCTATTTCTGAGCATCTTTCCCAAAGAACTCGGACTGTGTTTCTATTCTGCTGCCCCATTGCTCATATTATCCGTAAATTAACTATGCAACAACCTCGCGTTAGTTATATGGCTTCAATGAGATATAATGAACATTACATATGTTTATAATGAATCCATTCACCGATTTTGCATGTTGTAAGGTCATTATTTTACATGCACCTTAACAGTATGTAAATACCCCCCCCCC
>JAHWFO010004243.1:2071402-2192717 GCA_023313115.1 Rhysida immarginata | reverse complement strand
GATTTTGCATGTTGTAAGGTCATTATTTTACATGCACCTTAACAGTTGTAAATACCCCCCCCCCCCCCTTTGCCAATTTTTATGCTTCCTACTTTACAAATGAAGGTTTCTCTCTAGAATATTTTCTCCCCCAGGATAATTGTCCCCATTGGGCAATTACCTTCCAATAAACGGTAAACAAAAGGCAAAAGCATCAATATACGTAATTCGAACTTAAATTGAGAACTGACAGAATGGCAGGCCTATTAATGTGTGAAAATGGGTTTTTATTGACGAAATTTCACCATGCACAATTTCACCCAGGAAAATATCTCTCTCCCCACAATACGGAATCGTTTCTCTATTATCGGAAATGTATTTAAATATTTTGTTTAATCATTAGATTTGTTATCCTAAATGAAAAAGTAAAAATAAATTATTTAAAGAATACATATTTTAGTTAAATAAAGAAGAAAATACCAATGTTTAAGTAAATATTCAAAATTTTTAGGTGTTTTGTATCGATAAATGAATTGGAGTCATAGCTATGGGGTATTTTGCGATTGAACCCGACATCCTCTTTTGAAAAATCCTACTTTCAAAAACATATTTATTATTGATATCAAGTTAATATTGCACCCGGACATACAAATTATTTAATTTCCTCTTCGATATCTATCTGAATTTTTTAAATTCATTTAAACTTGAAGGAGAATATTTAAATTACATATGCAAAATTTAATAATGTACATTTAATGAATAAAAATACAATGTATTGTAAATTTTGTATTAAGCTTTTAAAATGAGCTCAGAGATGCGTGTACGTTCGGTAAACAGTAACCGTATTATGGACTCATTTTTTAAATTGAATTCTGAAACCACCGAATAATGAATCCAGTCATATGGAATGTGTTTTCCCAGAGAATAAATGTATGGTGCAAACTACAGCGAAATTCAACTAAATCTAATAAGGTGAAGTCGTCATTTGTTGTGGTTTGTTAACACAATCTCTCGCGCTCTCTCGCTCCATACCCCCTTCCAACAAATTGCCTTTTCCCTCGGCAATTGGTATAAAGCAAGTCTGCAAATGATGGATTGCTCCACCCGCTAATGACAGACGGAGATATCGCAATTTGTATCTTATGTCCTATATGTTAAATTCAAAACTCAAAATTGATGGTAGCTCAAGTTCAGCACGTTCAAATAATTTTTTTTTGCAACGATCTTATCGCGATGTAAAGTATATGAATAATTTCATGAGTTTTAAAACTTCAACAAATTAATTAATAAAATAATGACTCAAGAAAACTCACAAAATGACAGATTTAATAAAATTTTAAAATGAATTAAAAGTTTGTTAATACACCAGTAATTTTTAAATTTTGGCATCAAAACAATTTTGACGTTAATGGCCTAATAACTATTTAGGCATATTTTCGACAAAATTTTGAAAAGATTAAATTTATAGTTTTCAGTTTTGGGTTGGAACCAGGAATTTCTTGAGTAAAACTAATGATGGAAGAAGTCCTGGATCAAAGTTTATAACGTTCAAGACTAATTGGTTCGTTTGAAAAGTTTACAGTCCCAAAAATTATGCAGTTTTCACCAGCTGGAGAAATGTCATTGATAAATTAACAAATGTACAAGGAAAAAAACCCTGCCATTATATAAAACTAGTGAGAAATAAAAAAAATATCTAGATAGATCTTTCGGGCTGCATCTTATTCACTTCAACGTACATTAAGATTAGTAAAATATATGCTTTAATGTAAAATTAAAATTTAGTCATTGAAAATAAGATTTAATTTTAAAAAAAAAATAAAACATGTCGCATATAGACACATTAAAATAAAATTGTCCCTTAATTAACAGCTTTTATTCCAGTCTTTTTCATAATTATATTCAACTCGAATTTTAATAAAAATGAATAAAGCCAATGCCACATGTACGTTTAATGGAATTACTTTAAAAAATTAACGCCCTTTCCTCTTAGCTCGAATCTACATAGTTGAACATATGTAAACCTTTAATTTATATATAGCGACTAACTCACCACTCACTCTTCAGCCAATTAGCGATTAAACGGCTGCTTTTCTCTTCCAAGAATTTCTTGTCACCCTCGGTCGTTTTTGTGTTTGTCTGTAGGCGAAAACGCTTCCAAGTAAGAAAGAATTGGAACAGCCATGGCCAGTACTGAAAAAGAAATCTTAAAGAGAAATTAATTACACATCATTATACATACGTAATATTTCTGGGTGTGTCAATGCAACTGTTAATTGATAATACCGTTTAATGTTACTTTCTGTAGTTATCTTGTGGTTTTGCTTTTGAGACAAACATGGGCCAAATCATTCGCAAAAATAGCGATAAAAATCATCCAAGATTGTTGGAGTTGTTTAAAACGCCTTAAAGGAATTTATAAGGAAGAAACTTGTTTATTTCGTTTTCTTAAAGTAATGTTAAAATTTACGATTTCAAATCAGATACCAGCATTAATGAATACACCGAACATTAAACAATTAAATTCACGATCTAATATTAAGTTGCAGCAGAGGCCTTGCGTATATTTCCCTTTTTCTTTAGGTGACGCATTGTTATTTAGTAAAAAAAAAAAAAAGTAATACCATAAAAGGAAAGAAAATCTCGCAGAAAGTCAGCATGGTCTACAATCTTAAAGGGAAATCTTATATCTCCTTCACTTAAAGTATAGTTAAACTGTAAGATCGAGAGCCCTGAGCGGAATGCTCGATTAACAAAAACAGACAGTAGAGTTTTCACACTGTAAGGTGAAATGGAAGAGTTCACTTTATCGCGCTTCATAGGTAGGGATTTTTTTAAATGCTTTTCTTAAAGCCTGGCACTTCAAATATAGGCTGCAACTAGCGGTTGCGAGCAGGCTTGAGTGAAAAAAAGCAGCTCACAGATCGCGTATGAGGGTATAAAGGATATTACAGTATCTATGTGACGTCCTTCCATTTCGCTTTACAAAGTGATAACTCTACAGGTTATAGAGTTGAATAAATTTGTAAATATAATTGAATAATTATTTGGGTAAAAAAAAAATTGTTACAACTGGGATTCGAACCCGCCACCTCATACCAATAATTTGAATTGTGAGTAGCAACCACGCTGCCGTTTGAGCTATCGGATCACTTACAATCAAAGAGGAAAACTTTCCCTTATATATGGTGCTCGAAACTTTAAACCGTCTTTTTTTTCAAAATTGGCTGATCAGTGCGCCTTAATATTTAAGTATATTAACATCCTAAAGGTACACTGCAACTATACGAAGTCTCGTATTAAACTAAAATTCCGAGGTCGTAATGTCCCCTTGTTAGAACTTAATATTTAAAAGCATGATAAAATATCAATCTGTTGAATTTGCACTTCGGTTAAAAGCATAAATTAAAGCAGCCCTCACCTCTTTAAAAATATTATAGAAAAGTCTAAGGAATTTACATACTTTATCATCCAAATAAAAAATTATATTTAGGGCCGGTAATTATAGATATAATGTAGCCAACGGTTCAATTTAAGTAAATCCTATTAAAAATTTGTTAATTTTCTCCAAACTGAACTGTACGGAAATGTAATATTTCGATTGTCTTTCACGTAATAATTCAATTTAATAATGATATAAAAGTATAACAGAAAAATTGTTGGACAATACAACGAAAATGTGAACAAGAAAAAATTTGGAGACGTACAGTCAACCGTTGACAACGAGACTCCTGAAGCGGCCAGTCTATTGATGAAAATGGATGAGCAGACTGGGGAGGAACGTAGGCTATTCTTCGCTTAAGTCAGGGCTGTCCAAGATTTCTATCCGCGGGCAGCGCCCATGCACGCGGGTAATTTTCCTTCCCCCCCTATTGCACATTACGTTGATCAGTTCCTTAAAGTCGAGTTGCTAATTATCAATTCGATACTGTAAAAAAAACAAAACAAACCGAGCCAGTTTACCATTTTATTTCCTTCGTTTTAATGTGACAATTTTCTCGATGTCAGGTAAAATTGTATTTTCTTTTTCCCGATAGGACACGATTGCATATTAAGCATTTAGAATCCGATCCGTGTTAAATGAAACAAAAAAACAAAACAGATTCTCCCACTCTGGTTTTAAATACTGGTTCAGTGATTTTATGATTTTTCGGAATGTGCGCCATGTTATGCGAGACGAAAAACAAGTATCAGTAACAAAAGAAATAATGCCTCATTTAACGGAATCGCCCCCTAAAGTCTGGCAATACTGCATAGGAAAAACTGTATCCACTCCCCTCCTGCGTTTTGGACTATCTCCTTGGCTTTGCCCGCGAGCTTTTTATGTTGCACGCGGGCGACGTGCACGATTTGGACACTAGCGGTTAAAACCCAACGCATCCCATCGCTTCAGCGCATGCGCGTTTAGGGTGTTGCTAAAAGCTGAGATAGTAGCATACAGATGCGATGATTCTGTGGTGATTTTAGCAGTGAGAAAGCAGAATCTTTCTCACGTAGAAGTTTACAATACATGTATTTTTTCTTTATTAAATTTTTTTTTGGGGGGGTATTTTTTTTTTTTTTTTTTTTTTGTTATAGATTTTCTACTCCATTTAAAAAAATCAATCACTTAAAAAATATAATAAAATCAATAACGTATTTTTCAGAAATAAATTAAATTAAAGTAAATAACAACAACTTATAAAATTAAAGAAATCATGACCATTTCAAAATTCCTTTTGAAATTAAAATAAATTATCTTTGATGTTAGAATGATAACACAAAATTTTTGAAAGGTACTGCTTTTTTTTTTTTTTGTATAACCATAGCGAAGAGACTCTCTTCTATACGCTATGGTATAACTAAATAATTTTCTATTGTTTAAATAAGTTATATTTTATCAATTGACCAACTTCCTTTTATTTTATTTTATTTTATTTTTAATTTTGTATATTTATTTATGCATGAATTAATTAATTTTGTATATTTAATTTATTTTATTCCAATAAAAGGCAAGAATGCCTTCTGAAAATGACAATCATTTGTATGTTTCATCAATGAAAATAAAGAAATAAATAAAAATAAAGATTTGTAAGGTTTTTATTACATTACAACAATATATAGATTACTCTTACGATCAATTTAAGAGTATTAACCTAACTTGTCCTTAAATTAATAATTTAAGAAAACTAGTAGAGTAACACTGCCCCCTCCCTCTTAACATTGCCATATTCCCGTCGTTACGAATTACACGAATAAATTACTTTCATTGTCAAATTCTCTTGATATCTTGAATGCATTTTTATTAAATTTACTCATGAATTGACCTTAAGAGTATTCTATATACTGTTATAAAGTACTAAAAACCTTTACAACTTTTTATATTTATTTATTTCGTTATTTTTATTGATGAAACATACAAAAAACGATACCGCATAAAAGGAAAATTAATCTAAGAAAGAGAAAATATTGTAAGTGAGAAGGGATTGCTTTCCCGCTGCTAAAATCACCACAAAATGATCACCTTTTAGCAACACCGTAAATGCGCATGCGCTGAAGCGATGGGATGCGTTGGGTTTTAACCGCTAGTGATTTGGACGGCCCTGGCTTAAGTGAAGTGAGTCACAATGAGACAGTTTCTCTCTCCTTTTTTCAGTAACCCATCCATTTTCATCAATGGACTGGCCGCGTCAGGGGTCTCGTATTAGTTATTCCGTGGTCTCGTTATCAATTGTTGACTGTAATTCACAGGAAAATCTTTAATGACTACGTAAAGATAGAATACTTAAATTACTACATACAGTATATCTCGGGAGATAAGCATCCTTCTTCAGCGATTGGCGTTATGCTTTAATTTATTCTTGTTCACATTTTAACAATTTAATTTAATATTTTTAATTTACAGTTCGGTTTACGTAAGAAAAACACCAATCTGCGTTGAGAGCTTATCGGTTGAAGAGTCCTGTCAACACAATGGGAAAGTGCTTGCCAGCCCTATAATCTTTTTTCGTCCCCTTACATTCCATCGTTGTTAGATTTTAAAAACAAACAAGATTTTTTTATCAAAAAAAGTAAGGTTTATTTATAATATAAAAAAGCTCTTTTGCTGTGTTTGCTCTGCTTAAAAAAAGCCTAATCATAACTTACCTGTGGTTGTATGTTTTAAGTTAATGTGTTTATAATTATGAATGATAAGTTGAACAAACATGATATACAGTAAGTCACTTCAGCCTTTCTAATCATGTACACTTCTCCCAGCGTAACTTCAGCGCTGACCTTGACCGGCTTTGCTTTTCGCGTAATCGTTTCCGGACCTCTTCACCACTGATAACAACATTTCCAACATGGCTACTCTAAAAACTCTCGAGCGCTCATTTTCAATCACGTGGTCGTTTACCCTTGATCGCGCCCGCTCTATTCACCCGCTCATGAAGTTTTTTGACAGCGCCAAGGGCAACGAAATAACAGCCCGATCAGTAAATAAGAGGTAACTGTCACAGAAACTCATTACGCTTTCAAACTTTCTGTTTTAAGCGTAATTATTTATTTTTATTGTCCATTATTATAATCTGATGGGGATTTATTAGATTTCAATGCATTTATTATTTTATGATAATAAATTCGAGAGTGTTAAACAATCTACGTACGAGGGTGCACGTACGATAAAACGAAACTTTAAAGAAAATTCGAAACCTAAGAAAAATTAAAAAATCTATCTATCTATATAAAGAAGGATGTTTGTGGGTCTGTGGGTCTGTCTGTGGGTGGGTCTGTGTGTACGTTTTTTATACAAATCTACAGTTTTATTCCGATCTTGATGAAATTTCGCATACATGACCTTCAAAGCATGAGGAAGGTCACTGTCTACTTCAGATTTCGAAAAAATAATAATTATTGATAAAAAATCGATATTCATGGTTATGGCAGGGCATATTAATGAGAAATATCGCATGACCAACAATGCAAGGCAAAGTTTGTACAACAATAGGTATCAACAATGGTATCAACACGCAATTCACAAACGCTCTACATGGACCAACAATCAATATCTCATGACTAACAATGAAAGGAAAAGTTTGTGCAAGTGTAATTATCCCGGGCAACGCCGGGTACCTCTTCTAGTCTATATATATGAAGAAGGATGTTTGTGGGTCTGTCTGTGGGTGGGTCTGTGGATCTGTGTGTACGTTTTTTATACAAATCTACAGTTTTATTCCGATCTTGATAAAATTTCGCATACATGACCTTTAAAGCATGAGGAAGGTCACTGTCTACCTCAGATTTCGGAAAAATAATAAATATCGATAAAAAATCGATATTCATGGTTATGGCAAGGCATATTAATGAGAAATATCTCATGACCAACAATGCAAGGCAAAGTTGGTACAACAATAGGTATCAACAATGGTATCAGCACGCAATTCACAAACACACTGCATGAACCAACAATATATATCTCATGACTAACAATGAAAGGAAAAGTTTGTGCAAGTGTAATTATCCCGGGCAACGCCGGGTACCTCTTCTAGTTAAAATATATAAAACAATCTTCGCTTTTATCTTCAGTTCCTTCGCCCCTGCCGTGTATCTTGACCTGTTCTGTGCTTTCAGATTCATTGCAAAACTATAAACCGCATTGGAAACGGACTTCGAGGTGGGATATATTTTCATTGTCTGCCATTTTTGCGAAAGTAGTGAAAGCGAAAGTAGTGAAAGTGAGCAAGGCAACGCGAAGTGATCACGATGGAAATAAGATCACTCTGATCCTGAGCGTTCCCAACACGACGATGAGATCGGGGAGTTTTTAGAGGCGCCAGTGACGAGCGCGCTGTCATTTTTAGATGCAGTTTTCGCGTTGATCATGAACGCTTACGCTCGATCACGACTGGAGACAGTTTTTAGAAGCAGCCTAATACTATGCTTGTTGTATATTATTGGGCTATCGGAAATGTTGATTGATTGCTCACTCCTAGAACTTGTTCAGTTGTCCGCGTTGTAAGATTTGGAAAACAATAGTTTCTGTATCCAAGCGAAAGGATAACGATTTTAAAGTCAAGTTTTATATAGCGTATTCACTTTTTTTTCGTTTCATAAAGAACTGTAAGAAATTTAATTCATAAGGTAATAGAGAGTTTCAAATTGTCCACGTCCCACAAAGCAAGGCGCTAGCATACATACTAACACCTCTTGGTTAAAATGAGTGACAATCTCGTTCCTTTAATCGGCATGCGGATTTAAAATATTATCCAAATGATTTTTTTAACTTACTGTTATTTTACAATCTATTTCAAGGTGTATTAATTTCGGAATTAATTTTATGATGTAACCTCATTGAAGAAAGTTTTCAATCACCAGAATATTTACCGCCCTTTACAGAGTGGCTCCGACTTTTCGTAGTAGCACCATCCTCCCTATCTCAAAAATAGATGAATCTTTTTCTAGAAACATCAGAGCTTTAGCTATTAGAGAAATATAACAGGAAGAGTTAATCGATCTTTCTCTCCGTGCAAGTGAGATGTGGAATATTTCTTGATCGGTATTGTACGTACAGTCGAGTGCGAAAAGGTTTTTACCTGCTGCGTAGGGGCTGAGCTTTCTGGATGTTGATCGCTTGCAAAATCAGGTACTGGTATTGAGAGTCAAGGCAGATTAGAATAGACCTGTCCTTCTGAATGAAAATAGGGTAGCAGGTATACGCTTGGGATGTGCTCGTCGCCTGCTCTCTCCTGACAATAATAAGCGATAGCGGCTAACAGCAATATCGTTAAATTCTCTGCCTACTTCCTCGAATGGCAGAGTTCGAATCCGATATGGATAGACATTTTTTTTTTGTTCATTATCGCGTTTTTGATTTCGTTTAAGTTTTATACAGTGTATGTAAAGAACACCATAAACAGATTAAAGTTTTTTCATCCAAATGTGCAATTTGATCTGTTTATTTGAGGGTTTAAAAAACTTTTCATGTTAATTGTCATGTCATGCTTTATTCTATATTTTAGTTTTTAATAAAATATACACTAATTCATATCATCGTTACTTTTACAAAAATCCTATTTTGTTCAAATCATTTAATATTCTCTACTATTAAAATATATAATCCTATATATTAAAACGCAAAGCATTTTTTGTAAGAGCAAAATTGGCACTTCTGCGCATGCGCATCTGAAGCTAACAAAGAAAGTTACGACAATCCATCAGAAGCCAGGGATTGTTGTAATGAGACGATATTCAATCATTGTTTTGAATTAAATAAACTGAAGATTTGCAGAAAGAAAATCCTGCCTTGATCATTTTATGACGTTTCATTGTGACTACTGAAAAACTCTGAAAATGTTACGTTAAATGTTATATCGTTAGAAAGAGCTTTAAAAACTAATCATTTTATCCGCTCACACTTTATGTTTCAGTTTAATACTTTCAGAGAAATTTAGTTTAAAGCTATTTTGATTTTATATATTAACTAATTTCTTATTCTTTGTGCATAATGAGATATTTAAGCTCTGATTATTCTATTTTTTTGTGCATAATGATTATTCTATTTGTTGCTCTGACAATTTTTTATTTTATTATTTTTTAATTAAAGAGATGGGGATTAATAATAAGATGGGTTGTTCTCTGTCAAATTTTGACGGGATCCATCTAGTTAAATAATAAATTTTAAAAAAATCTTCGGATGGTTTTGGCATAATTGTTGTTGATTATTTTATATACACACAAAAAATGAGACTTGTAACCTTTCGAGCAGTCAAAAGAAAATAGCTTCCATTTACACCCAGGGAATAGGGAGACGGCACTCCCTATTCCCTGCTTACACCTTAAATCACTTCCGCATCACACCATAAGGAGCGCTACATCAGCTTATCTCTTGATCACGCATATAATTATATCGATACTGTGCACCATTTGTGTTACATTATTAACCAAATAGATTAGTTTATTATTAATAAACGAAAGATTCTCATCAGAACAGCCAAAATAATCTTTTTGTCAACATAGTTGAGCACGTGACATAAACTTGCCTACCCCCGATACGAAGCAAAAACTTAATGGAATCGTTCCATAGTAAGCGTGCTCGACTAGATAGCTGGAAAAAGTAATCTCATTGGATTGAAGTATTGTAAGGAAGCCGAACAATTTTGACTTAGGTAAAAAACTTTATGCACCCGACTGTACATCGAAGATAGACTGGAGCCTATAATCGATTCAAATTCTACCATGATGCTACCTGGTGCCCAGAGATGACCTTACCCTGGGTGGACTTATAGGCTGTGTCACTTCCATAGAGTAAGTAAATAGTGTACAAATGAGCTTCAGACCTGTGTGCGCCAGTCTTGGGATTTCGGGCAAGTAAAGATTCGGGAAATAATTCAAAATAAGTGTATGTAGATATGCGTTTTGATATTTTCATAAATTAAAAAAAATTATTAAAGCTTTAAAGATCAAAGTCAAATATCAATAAACCTCCAACTGAATGGTTATTATGCAAGCGTGGAGCAATTTATGATGATATCATTTGGCAAGCTGTAAAGAGTGAGAAACAATGGCAAACCCCAGACGTTAATTTCGTTTCAGGCGACCAAGTATTTATATGCACTATGTAGATGGATGCGCTGTTTTCATGTTATTTTTAATTCACTTTTATTATGAGGCATAGAACTTTATTTTATATATTTAGTTGCTATATTATGAATAAATAATTGACCAGAATCTTTATTTTTCCGTTTTTAAAATTGACAATAATATTTCTATAAATGAAGAAAGAAACATACTTTAAGTGACGTTATTTTTAGGAAGAGCTTTGCTTGGATACAGAAACCGTCTAATATTTGTAACCTTGCTTTTCATGTATAGCTGGTTTGATAGAAGATACACGATCTCAAGATAGCTGGTTTGAGAGAGAATAACAGTAGTCTCCTTCATGTCTGTAGGATCACGTGTCACTGAGTCTGGAATAATGAATTTTACGTCTAAAAGAAATCAATTCTTTTGTATTTTATAATGTCTCTCCCGTTGTTGATGTGAAACGAGAGGGAGGAAGATTTGAAGAGAGCGAGGTTAGAAGTTTTATTGGAAACTGAGGAAAACGCTGTTATTGGTTTCTCTGTTAGATTTTTCTTCCCAATGTAAAGCAAATTCTCTCTTTCCTCCACACTAATGAGTGACACAAGTAATCTTTCAAAGTGACAGCGAGTGATGACATTTATGGCTCTTCAATTTTACTTGTCGTCATTTGAAATTACGAGGAAAAGCACCTCCGTAATAAGTGTCAGCTACGTTTAAAGGAAAATCAGCCGAACATTGAATGTGATCTCTTGTCGAGCGGAACGGCTCTAGGGGCTTTTGATGTGCGAATGAATAAAATAGTTTCCTCTCCATTCCCTACCCCTTAATATTATTGCTCAAAATAGCGTTGACAGGGATGGGTAGGGAGAATGGCACAAAAGATGGCTGAATGGCTCCTATGTTCACTCTGCTTGCAACTCGAATTCCACGGGGTTCCCCTAAGAACTTAATCACCCACCCATTTAAAGGATTGAATAAAATAAAATATGATCGTTCCTCAGCTCTTCACAATGTCTTTCTAATTGTTTTGCTGATCTTAATAAATTCATTAATTTAAAATTTTTCCTTTTTCTTTTTATTTCAGATCGTTTTGGAAGTAACCATTAACATTCGTTGAAGGTAAGCACATCAAGACATTTATATTATATGCATGTCTTTAGCGAATTATTTGTAGTTTTAAGAATGGAATGGAGTATTTGTAGTTTTGCAATATCAACACTTATAACTTGTACTATTTTGCCTTAATAAGTACATTGAGCATAAGGACTGGTTCCTTTTCATTCTCAACATTTACTGATGAAATGATTTATAGCATATTTATACATTAGAATCAGCTACATTATAGAGAAACACAGGAAATTTAAAAATATGTGGGGAAACCTTTGGAGAAGTGATGGAGGACCTACAAACGAGTAAAATATGTCATATAAACTTGTAGTCTGTTTAGTTAGTTCTTTTAATTGCAAGATAAAAAAAAAAGAGCTAGAGCAGGCTGAGGAAGTGGATAGTGGATCAGAGGAAGAGGAAGAATTTAGAGTAATACGAAGTCAGATCATTGATGATCCGCTCGTTAAGGCAGAGAGCCCAGAGGTGGTAATTTGTATTTCAACACATTCTTCATTAAACTTAAATCCTTATTTCTCTTCCTATAGAAAAAGTTTATCATGTTATAAAAAGATGGTATGCTTTGAACTGGGTTTTAACACTGTTGCTGCATAAAACGGATATATCCATGATTTTTGTGAATGCATGTTTATCGACATAGTTATACAGATAATGCTCAAAATGGCTACCATGAACTCTAATATAGGCTTCTAAGCGCCGCGTCCTGATCGTTTTACTCTCTTCTATATTTCAAATGTCTGCCGCGTTTCCTGATGTCGTTCTTCTAGACATTGGTGAAGAATTTAGATCTTAAATAAACAATCACTTCAATTAATTGATATCAGGAAATCAGATATTGAAATCCCTGGCCTATCCATCTATTCAGTACACAGAAACCTTGCTTAATTTGAATTGTAATTAAGCATGTCCATACAGAAGGTGCATAAATGTCGTTTCCTCATTAGGAATATTGCATTTTGAACCGAAAATAACTCCGCTCAATAGCCTAAGAACAAATATTCAAGCTGGTAATTAGAAAATGGTTTTTATTATAGTCCAATATCCAGTTCTGACCTGTAAAAGAAAATTTTCTGCAATTAAAAAACAAAGCGAAACAAACTACATGTAAGTCTGACATTTATTGCTTATTTTTAGGTTCTCTGTCACTTTCCCAAAGGTTTTTCACTTTTTTCTTAGCACCCTGAATATTCAGTTTTCAGGTTAGGAACCTAGTGTCGTCCTGTATTATTATAACCTAATTAACTTTGAGTATCAGTTGTACATGTATTTGTAAGGAAATTCAAGAAAAATTGGAAAAGTGTGGATTCAGTTATGTAGTTAATATGTCTAAGGTGAAATTACAGTGGGTCGAGAAAAGTTTTAACCTCGGATTGATTTACATAAATTTCCGCTTTGATAGGGAGTTTATGGTGTATAAAGTACTATATTTTGGTTTCTTTTTATATTAATTTCAAGAATATTAAAATTGCATTGGTAGAAAGATTTTTTTCTCTTATTAAGCTTCCTTAAAATTGCATGTGCAGAGTGTTTACAAATGATTGATTTTTTATGTAACCGTTCTATTAGCATTGTAGTTAGGAAATTTTAGTTACGTAGGAGAAGCAGCTGATCTTTGTATTGTTGAATTGCCTGTCTTTTCGAAATTCAAAATTTATGACCCGTTCTTCTTTACCACTCCAGAGGTGGCGCGGATGTTTGTAACACGGGTGGTAGCGCGCGGTCTGTGAGACCGCATTTTGAAACTACTTTTTTTTAATGTTCAAAAATGAAATTCATGAATATTTTTTATCTATCATTATTAATAGAACACCTCAAAAAACTTTTTAATATTATCTAAAAAACACAACTTTTAGAAAGAAATTTAAAAACCCTTCTCTTTCCGTCAAAATTAGACATGAATATTTCAGGAAAGGCATTTATAAAAATAAAATAGTTGAAAATTGATACTTTGCAGTATTTTTACTTTTCATAGATATATACTTTCTTACATAAAAGAAAACCATTATAAATTTGAATAATAGCAATCATTTCTCAGAGGATAAAAATGCCTATTTTTTATATAAAAAAAACTATAAAATAATTTTTCTCGATATTCAAAATTATTTTATTCAAAACTAGTATAAACAGAGGTTAAATATATATGAAATTATATTTACAGAAGAGTTTATTGCTCTTGAAATTCAGAAAACAGCGTTAGTATACTTGCATTATTATTTGCATTTCTCTCCAAATATTTGTTTTTAATTTAAAGTTTCTAAGTAGGAAAATATTAATAAACAAAAAATATATTAGAAATTAACTGGAGAATATGTTTAGGCAATAAAAAATTAAAAAGAGGTAAAAAAAAAAAAAATGACTTTTACATCCATTTATTTAGTAACGAAGTTGGTGGCATGCGGTCCCTGAGACCGCACATCCTTTTTATGAGAATCTAGATAAGAAATCGTGGATTATGACATACTGACTTCTAGAAGGGTCCAATTTGGGAGAATACAGAAGTGGTCATTTGTTTATTTTAAATTCATAAGAAGATATTCACAAAAATGTAGTGATGCGATCCCTGAGACCGCGCGCCATTTTTGGAATGTTACAGAAGAAACTGTGAAACATCTATCTGGACATGTTTGAAAATCAGTTCATACCACAACTGCAAACCAATGGATTTCATGTTTAAAGAGCATAGTGTTCCTCCATCAAGTTCGTGATTTTCTTGAACACCATTGCGATTTCGACAAATTGGTGAAATCCTGAGGCATCCTAAATTTTCTAGGCAAAGACAAATAACAAAACTTTTTTTTGGCATTTTTATTATGCACGCTTTCTTATTTAAAAATGTTTGCATTGTTGTATAATAATTCCAGAATGTTGTTGAATATAATCTTTTCTTTGGTAAGCTTTTGGGATTATTCTTCGGACAAAACGCGTCCTTTTTATAGTCTTCAACAAAATTTACCATTTGCTTAGAATTAATTTCGAACAATTTATGTAGACTTTCGCATGTTTAAACCCAATTTAGATAATTTCGAATATTCAGACCTATATTTGAAACGCGTTCGAGAAAAAAAATTGTTACACTATATTTATTTTACCCGTTGTAGATTTCATTGCTTTAATTTACGTTTCGTTTAAAAAATATTCGAATTTCAAAAAGTTTATATTGCAATAATTTTAATTAACGTTTTTAATTTAATAACCTTATAATAAAATTTTGTGCATCATCAGATTTTCTTTCATGAATACAAGTTCGATTTCAAACACCTGAGCGGTTCTAAGCATTTCACCAAGGTTTTCGCAAATTTCCATACACAGTCTCACGAGGTAGATGATTTACGTAGAGAGAAACCCCTTCCGTTGTGTCTCCCATCAGCTTTTAATCTTCCGACGGAACCCCCACCCTTCACCGTCCAGATCAAAACCTGCGTCATAAACCTCCCTATCGGCGTTGGGGGAGTCATTCATTAAGCCATGAATTAAGCAAGGATTTTACACCTGTCCGCGCAGGTATCGTTATTAATTACTGGTGTTTAATGACAACATTTGTGATTTTGGGAAACTGTGAGGAGGGGGAAAAAAAGTAATATTATTTTTCCTTGCGTCATCTGGTTTCTTCGAAAAACTACAAGGGGGGGGGGGGGGAGAAAGAAAGAAAAGAAGGCAGGGAGAGAGGAGAGACGATGAAAAATGAGTTAGGGATGTTTACTTTTGAGCACGTGTAAAAAGAATTAAAAAGGCTTACTCCATTCGAAATAAGGATGCCGTTCCGTCCTGAGTCTTCTCAACTAATTAACGAAAATACCATAATTTCTCACTATTAAGCCTTTAACATTAGGGAACAAGTTTAATGAGATGTTTGCCAAATGTTTTTTTTTTCATTTCTTCGCGAAATCTTTTCCCGTCTATCGTAGTTATTATGAATGTGATTTCTTGTTGCACGAATCAAATGAATAATTTGCATCAGTGCTCAAGTAAATTGTAACCAGATTTCATTTCAGCGTTAATTAAAGAAATGGGCTTAATTGACTTTCCGAAGTTTTTTTTCCCTTGCACAGGGCTTAACTTCTCTTACTATCTGCTCGATGTTTTTGTCGTATTTAGAAATGTGGTCTGAGAGAAACAGTGCACGTGTTATAGTTGAAGGTAAATATTTTAGAACATATTGGATCTTAGTTGTTCGTAAATATAAGTATGTTAGTGAGTGTGTTATACTGATAGAACACAAACTCCTGAAGAAGGTTACGGCTGAAACGCATCGACTCTATGTCGTAAAATTACTTGTTGTTTTTAAAGATCCATATACTTATAAATATTTTAGTGAAATTGATTTTATTCTGTAAAATAAAAAAAAAACAATCGAAGTACATTATTATGGACTAAGGTGTAACAGCTCGGACAAGTATAACCGTCGTACGCAGCACTGACAACAGTCACACAGTGTGTAAGAGGCTCAGTAAGATGCTGGAAGATGTCCACTTTTGGATATATCTGAAGCCAAGAAGACTGCAATGCCTCCGACAGATACTGAAGTATGCGTGGTCGAAGTGGCCAGAAAATTGTTCGATTGGATTTAGGTCCGGAGAATTAGGGGTCAGGAAGGTTGTCCTTGGGAGTTTTGATCGTTCTCCTCCAATTCCGTGATAACTCTGGGCGTATCCCATCTGCTCCGGTGAAGATAGTCAACACGTATGGGTGCACCTAATCTGAAACGATAGGCGAATAACCAAATCGAGTGAGAGTGATTTCAAGGATAACAATGGACCAATAACGACCATACCCAAACCATAATATTGTCACACAAGTTTGTGTTCCTGTAGCTGTGATTGCAAGGTAGGTTCCCGCGAATAAAACAACGTCCTTAAAGGAGAAACCCTTTGGCAATCATGAGCAGTCCAATTTCTATCTGCAATGCAAGTCCAATTTCTCTGCTTCTGAAACCTTACGCAACAGGGCTTGCTGTACTGTACTTATCAATACACGATATGGCAAAGAAAGGGTACTTGCACACACCTTCACCTCTCACGTCAAAATGTTTCCACGCCACCTAAAGCAATGGTGCGTTTGTACAATGACAATACACTGTAATCACAGCAGCACACGCACAGTTCCCTTGGCCCGAAAGTTAACGATCATTCCTTTTTGTAGATCTGGTAAATTACTCATTTTATCCATGATAGCAAGGACTGTGTTTAGAGTACAGATATCTCTAGTTTTAAACATACAAGCGAGCACGGTAAAGTAGGATGCGGTCATAATAATGTGACTCGACTGTGGACAATATATTGGAAAAGTAACAGTGTAGCCTTCAGCGGTATCAGTGGACTCAGACCATACCACGAAAACATCCCACCAGCCTGTCATCTGCCAACGATGGTGTCGGGATGCCTGTTCTCAGATTAGTTATATCCGAATTAGTTATAACAGTGTTTTACTGTAGTTTGTTTCCGTACTAGCAAAATAAATCTTAGCAGTGAATTGAATAAAATGCTTCACAAAATTTCCAAAAATATATGATGTGATGCGAAATTGCATTACGGAGAGTTTCTTTATAATCTACAGTATCCTGTATGTGATACATAGAACTGATTTCAGAAGGCAACAAAGATAGTCCTAGCGTCACGAGTTTCAGAGATCTAGACGATCATTCGATTGGTCCCCTGCCACCAATCCAGCTTCAAATAGTTTGCATTTTACAGGTGAACTCGCTTGAGCTCCATCGTGTTGTGTCGAATTTGCTCTCAACATGATGGAACGCAAGCAGCATTAAAATCACGTGCTATTGCAATGCATCTTTGATTTTCTGCAGATAATTTTCGGCTTTCGCTTCTTCTAACAGGGATGCTGTTCCCAACAGAGCTATTCATTGTTTCTGCACATAAGCTGTTTGGGTTGCTTTGATCACGAGTATTAACTTAGGATTACCTTGCATCCAATACAGAGTGTTGTGCCACTTTAGACATTTAATCATTCAGGTGAAAACGTAAATCATTTTTCAATATAGTGTCCATTTCAGATTCTTTAAAACTTTTACAAAATTTGACGAGGCGCGCATTTCGATGTTTTTACAAGCCGATATGCAGTTATTCCTCTTATGAACGTTCATAAACTGCAAGTTAAAGAATGCTTTCAGTTTTTTTTTTATTCTTTCGATATAATCGACGCACCAAGAAAAAAAGCTTGCAATTGACACGAAAGTTAACAATGGAATTATGTTTAGAAGAAATGACTATATACTGAGAACAGTTGAATGATTTCTTGAACCGAAAACATTACACAAAATGAGTAAGTTCGAATGATATTTAAGACGTTGCAGTATGAGCTTCTGTTGTTCTGAGGGATATCTTACCAATGGTAGAATGTCCTCAACTATTGTTGTTCTGTGAGAGTGCCACGGAAGACTACCCAAAACGTGCGGCAATCAAATGAAATTGTATCCCAACTCCTTGTCTTCAGGCTTTGTGGGGTGTCTAACAGGTTTGCGAAATTATGACCATTTACATATCTGATCGAAAGGTATTTGTGAAGTATCGTTAGATCGGTTCATATTTTCAGAGTACATACATAGATTTATCTTTGTCAAAGAATATATATTTACAAAATAAGATAAAATCTATAGAACAACCGAGAATAAGCGCAATGAAAATTTGAATCTGAGATTTAAATGAATAGGCCATATACCAAATTAATTTAAGTGAAGTGTAATAATAATCTTTTCTCGCATGATATTTTGTGTATTCATTTCATATGTGTCCGCCCTGGTGTCTGTCCGTAAAAATATGTCCGCATATCGGTTATAATATACAAATTTGGTTAGTCTAGACTGTGCTCCACATTAGACAACGTGATTTTTTAACTCGCTTATAAAGCAGTTTGAACATGGTTATTGCTTATAAATTTTGCATACAAGACTACACTGAATCAGGTACCCAATGGACTTTTCCAAGACTTAATAATGATCTCCGTTTAAAATGAGACGAGCAATCTCGGGTGAGACTTTGATATGATAATTAAATACCTGGACAGAGGTCGATGCGTAAAATGTAGAATGTCAAGACAAGGTTTGTATGATTTTTGCACCTATCACATTGCAACTGCATAGATTTATTTTTTAGTAGCATTATAGTGACACATGTGAACAAGTATCTTCGAGAAAAAATATGGAAAAACGAGATTGCAGTAAATTCTGCCTAAAGTTGGGCAAATCAGCTACAAAACCCACCAGATTTTGAAAACTGTCTACGGGAACGATGCCTTATCGTGATGGCTGTGAAGACCTTTCATATGACCCGTTTCCGTCCAAACGCCAGAAACCACCGGAAAAGTCAAGAAATTCGTCACTGATGACTGCCGAATCACAATTCGTATACTTGCAGATGAGTTTCATGAAATAGGAAGTTTGCTTCTTCTTCACGATAATGCCAGGCCATATATTGCCAAAAGTGTGAAGCGATTTCTGGCCAAACATAGCATCAAAAAGCTCAACCACCCGCCCTATTCTCAGGATTTGACCTCTCCAGACTTTTACCTGTCCCCACAGATGAAAAACGCTACGAAATGTACCCGATTTCAAGATATTTCCAACGTTGAGAAAAACGTGACGTCAGAAATAAGAGAATTCCGCCCGAGGACTTTAAAAGCTGTTTTACAAACTTGTACAAACGCGCTCAAAAGTGTATTGTGTCCTGTGGAGATTACTTTGAATCATATTAAAAAGAATTTTTATTTGGATTTCCCGTTTGTGAGTATTTTTATTAGTCCGGTTATTTAATTGTCACACCTTGTATAAGTGGTCTGGATATTATATTATCATTGTGTAACGCTCGCTGATGAGTACTCTGACCTACGTTTTCGCTACAGTAATAATGAGAACTCAGCAGCTTCGAATTTGGCGGATGGTTTGGAAACTTACTCCAAGGAAGAAGTGCGGTCAGTCAGTCATCTGTTTTTACAGAAGATACTATGACTTGCTAGAAACTAGTATTCGATCCAAGTGGCGGGGGTTGCTGTTTCGAATAATCTTTTTTGCTGCTAGGAACACCAAGGCTTGTCTGAATAAACTGAAGTTTGAAATATTTTCACTTCCTCCTTATTCGCCAGATTTGGTACTTCGTAGTTTCAACTTTCTGGACTGCTACAAAATTCCTGGTGGTGGCGATTCAGGACAAATAATATGAAGAAAGTTTTGCACGAATGGTTATGAGGACAAGATACAACCTTTTTTATGCTGAAATGCAGGCATTCCGAGGCAGACGGCATTAGAAAGATGGAGAGTACATAGAGAAATGACATTGTCAGTTTTGTTAAGGTTCGTCCCTTTTTCTAATAAATCCAATTTTTCTAACATTAGCTCAATTCGCCCTGGTATAAACTTAAATTTCATGCTAATGTTACGTAAACTTGGATATTAAGTAATCTCGGTTATAACGTAAATTTCTTTTCGATCCAACAATTAAACCTTTACGTTACAATAGAGTTCGATTGCATATAATTACTACAAGTATTATATCCGGCGCTAGTTGGAAAAAAGTATATCAAAACATAAACATTGAATATCCGCCATCTTTTGAGGGCATCGAGACCCATGGCTGCCATGGCTCTGAACTTATCCCATTGTTATACAATACATCCAAATACGCAACAACTCGTTATCATCGTTATACAATAACAAGTCGGGCAAAAACGGCGCACTTCGATGAGTAGCAGTACAGGATTGCCTTCCTCTTGCCCTCAAAAAATGGCAGCTGTACCCATCATTCAATGCAAAGATATTTTCCCCTATAAGACACTTTATTTACAGTATGAAGTTATTTTGAAAAAGAATTTGAAATTTTATTAGCTCAAACATTTTATTGGACGCTATTACTGAGATCTTTAACTTGGAATACAATTGAATCCAAATTTTGAATCGTGAAATGGTAGCTTACTTTAAGTTTTTTTAAAGTATCTACACAAAGTGTATTGTATAAATGACTTTGGTTTACAAAAATTGTAATGAAGTTTTAGGCGAAATTACTGTTGTTGAAATGGCAATTAAATGTCGACGAAAGTCAAAGGTTTAAATTGACAATTAAATTAATGTGTAGTCTTTGAATCGAACCAAAGAAGCTTGACTCCTTTGAAGAAACTCCTTGAAATGTGACATACGCGTAATTCAAAGTTGGATGAATGTTGGCGAAGTGCCTAATTTATGTAGTAAACAATAATCAAATTGTGTATAATGAGATTAATTTGTGGGAGCATAAATGAAGAAACTTTTAAATAAGGTAGACATTTTGAACTAGAGACATTTTATTTATTTTGATTTAAAAAAGTTTAATGGCGCACTCACTTTTAAATGAAAATTACGCAACATTAGGAGAAGAACATTTGAAAATTCAAGTATTCCGACTAGTGGTTTCTCATGTAAAACATATACTTGGTAACGAAAAATGTTAAAGAGAGCTAATGGCTGGAATTGCTAATGGCGACTGAATTCCATTTGATGCCCTTATCTTCTTTTCTTCGTTCGCTCTTTCTTTTTTTTCTGTTTTTATTTTTTAATATAAAGTTTGAAGAAAACGTAATAATTAAAGAAATTTGTCTTGGTCACACCAGACCCGCTGCGAAGAAGTCATCGTTTTTTGTTGTGTTTTGTCTTCTGATTTCATTCCGGCCACATGTGCTGCTGCTCCCCTTAATGTTCAGCTGCACTCGAATAATTATACGTTTCACCAACAGGAGACGCGGAATTATTTATTTGTGGCAATTACAAATTTAAATAACGCGACAATCAAGAAAGGAGAGAAAGACGAAAGGGAAAGTGAAAAATGGTTCTTGAGGGCCATTGATTTATGTCGATCATTAATGTTGGGGAGTTATTTCTTTTACAGGTTTTTTTTTATCTACCCCGATACAAGTGTTGCTCTTAAACATATTGAGCAATTACGAATTTCGCTGAACCAAATGGCAACTTTTCTTTTGACGCAAGTGAGCGAGTCTCTTAGCACCAGTGAAAGGAGTCTCTCGACATGAAATGTTGTTGTGCCCGTAAATGACAAGCAGATAAATTGAAGAAATGAAAAGTGCTGGGCGGTTGCTACAAAGATGTGTTCTTTGTCTTTTTACTAAAGTAACGACTTGCCATGTATATGATATATGGTCGTTGCTGTAAAATAATTTGATAAAAAATGTTAATTCGAAATTGTATGACTTCTGTGATGTTTATATGATTTTTAGAAAATTAAAAATCTTTAAGTCTTACAAAAAATATAAAGGTCGCCTGCGCGCGAGTCTCTCATTTTTTAACACGTGAATGCGATTTCCTCTTTCCAACAGTGTAACTTACTACATACTCTTCTTTCCATACGAAATTGACAATTCGAAATTTAATATTTTTCGTGCATTTTATAACTTTGCAGCATTGCCCTTTATGGCAAGCAGCTCCACACGTTCACCGAAAGCAATTTATTTCTTTTCGACGAAAACGCAGGGCAAAAAGGTAGGCGGTCACAATTCTCTGGTAGAAGTCCATTATTTTTTAATGGAAAAAAGTTGTCATTTGACAAGTTCAAAATCAGTTTATATATGATTTATCAGTACACATATCGCTACTGCGGCTGCGTAAAATCGGCTAATTAAGCAGAAGATTAGTGTTTCACTTGGCCAATGTTGATGTATTAACTTTCGTTAAATTTTGAGAAGCAACGTGTTAATTTGGAGTAACAGCTCATTGTAAATTAAAACTAATTCGACCTCATAAAATATTTGAAAAATCTGTCAACTACAAATAGAAATCCTAATTGGTAAAAGTAAAAGTGGAGACGAGGACAGGATAGAGAAGAACTAATTGAATTTCTAATGCACGTTCTAGATATATGCAAATCATGAAGTCATGCATAGACACGAAGGCTGTTCAATAAGTAATAAGGCTAAATTCATATAGAAAACAGATCACCTTTAATCATCCTCTTTTAGATGGTCTATTTCGAAATAACTGTTCTTGGATGTAATACGCTTGTCCCAACAACCCACTTCTTGAATACGTGTGAAAGTCCGGTTATTGACAGTTGATTAAACCCCTACACATTCTTGGTTGCTTTCAAAACGGCTCAGTGGTTTCTTGAGCTCAGGAAACAGCCAGAAGTTGCACGGTGCTAGATTAGGGCTGTATCAAGGGTGGGGAATGATCTCGTGTGTTGTTCTTCGGCCCAGCGTCCATTACGCGACCAGCAATGTGCGGCTGCGCATTGTCGTAGTCTAGCAAGAGGCCATCCTTTAGTAATAGATGCTTTCTTATGACGTGCTTTACCATTGTTCATTAAACATCCGCGTAGTACGAGCCGTTGACAGTCTTCCTCTGTTCTACGGCATATTGATAAACAATGCCTTCGTAATCGAAAAACACTAAGATCATAACCTTTCCGACCGACTTTGCAGTGTTTGTTTTTTTTGGGAGTACTCGAAGATGGATACTTCCATTCACAGCTTTGTTTTTTTCATTGTAGGGTCATAGTGACAACTAAGCTTCATCAGCTTCCGTTTCAAAGACATCTCGAGCTCTTAGTTACAGTGAAACTAGATTGAGTTAGATCACTTGTAACGGTGGAATATGAGATGGTATGCACTTTTTCTGTTACTAGAAACAATAGAGTTTCTTTATTCAAAAGAAATCATTTGTGATAAATCGTTTTGCCGCAGTAAAATTAGAATTATTACTTATTGAACAGCCCTCGTATATCGATGGATATTGTAATGTGACTGAATCTGTTAGGAATGACAGTTGTTGTACTGTAGATCTTTTGATATTTAACTTTACAGGCAGAAGCTATAAATTCTCGATGATATTAATAACGTTCTATTGTATAAGATATCTCTGCCATATGACATAGCAACTCTAAAGCCCAGAAATCGCAAGCTCAAACCTAGACTAGATGGCGAGAATTCTTTTGCAAGAAAAATTGCAATGTCATGTCTATCTTTGGTAGGTTGCTCCTATAGTTTGCCTGCTAATCGTTAATCTTGTCTGATCTGCTGAACGTTAACCATCCTACGCATTGAGAGAATATTTTGACTTTGACTTCTGACTCCATATGACCTCAGCGTTTAAGACGGTTGTTAACCTTTAACAAACCAGTTTAAATTAGATTATTGTTTACTAATAAGGGGCATTCCTTCTCCAACCAACTACCCACTAACCGAATCTCATGAATCTCTTCAAATGCCATCCAAAATCTGATCATTCATCAAATTCATAATGTATTTTATTTTATTTAAGTTTTAGTAAACATATATCATAAATTTTGTTTTAGTATTATTCTATGGCTATAAACGATCTTTATAATGCTAAAATAGGCATTGTTTAATTACAGTCCATTCGTTCATTGTTGTTGCCAACAATACCACTCATACCTATTCATCTCTTTCAATCTTTCTACATACACTGTATTATAAAAGTTTTGAAATGCAAATCCATCACCAACTTGCACCATTAAAATTCTTTTTACGTTTCATATGAATAATTGTATTTTTATTGTTGCTTAAGAAGGAAGCTATAATCAGAAACATGAATTGCAGGCGTTTCTGGGTGTATTCCTTTATGGGGTAGAAATGGTTTCTGAATTTTTATCTCTGTATTAAATGAAAGAGAAATGCAATGCCTGTTATAACAACCGGCAGATTTAATTCGTGCATCATAAATAGAACAACGCTCCCTCTATATGTTCTTGTGTATATCTTAGGCAAAGTATATTTTTCTACTTTATTTTTCCTTTATAGCAGACACGTATTGTAACCAAGGAAAAATAATTCCTTGTTTAGCTTTTCTTTCTTTCAAGTTTTTGATCTCTAAATGCATGCTATCAATTAGCATTGGGAACGGCAACTGCTTAATGCAGACTTGGTCGTTTCATTTGCTTTGCGGTCGCTCTTAACAAATTCATCGAAAGCCGAGTTTTCATTTCTGCCGGTTTTTCTTCGTCATCTGTCGAGAACAGATTGATCGATCGTCTTCTGTCGCAGTTTCCATCCGCTTTAAACGTGGGCGGCAACTCTACCGTTGCTTGGAGCAGCCACCTTCACCTTGGCGGAGGTGAAGTTCACGGACTCAGGAAAAAGAGAATGCCTTGGCCTCGGCCATGAGTCCCACCAGCAGAGGAGACATTGTCGAAACACAGATACTGGGCCGAGAATCAAGTGAAAGGACACTGTGTCTCCCTCCCTTCCTCCTATAAAGTCTTCCGCTGTCGGTGACGGATCCACCCACCTGCCATACATCTTTTACATCTCGAAATCGGCGCAGCGATAAAATGCGCAACGGCGGTGAGAGATTCAACACAGCAGGCTTGGCTGCGAGGGATTCAGCATGCACCAAAAGACATTCCCCGTCGCAAAAGTAAACTGCTGTTGTTCAGTAAATGAAGAAGAAGAAGCAAACAGGGCTGTTTCGATAATTGAAGTAATAAATAAAGAATTCCCGCAGGACTGGCTGAAGGGAAACCTCCCGTTTTCTAAATTGCAAACGCTCCACGAACACTTTCAGAAAAATGAGTTAAAATGTCATTTATTTCGAGAGCAATTTATTCCCTCCAGAAAATAGAAATTGCGCCTTTTGATAAAGATTAAAAAAGAAAATCAACAAAATATTGCGCCGAAATCTCTTTCGAAGCTCCAGCTTATGATTTAATAGAGGAAAAAAATTGTTTGTACAAACAGTTTATTGTAAATATTTTGCATTAACGTTTTTTCCAAGAAATATTGATCCTCAATTTTGAATATTCCTTTTGATCATCGACTGCAAACATCTATTCAATTAAATTCCGCTTTAATTTAAAAGCAGCTGTTGAAATTTTTATTTGAAATTAATAAATTAATTAATTTTTTAATAAAATAAATTAGTGTGCTTTTCTGAGTTTAAATGCCTTACACGGGGCAGAATGTCCATATTAATGATTTCAATGCAACAATTCACTATCGTAACTCTGAAATCCAGGCCGTTGCCAGCGCCACTGTTGTTCATTCACGCATTTGTTCATTCAGGTAATCTGATCTAGCTTGTGGTGCTACCATCTTAGTTTTTGTATATCACGGTTGGTTCCATGAAAAAAAAATGGGCCGAAGACTTACTTTTGTGATTTGGTGCCAAAGAAAATGGTGAATTTCGGGGAGACCCAGACGTGATAAATGTTGGCATGAGTATATTCCCTGCTCCCATTCAAGTACCTAGGCCTGTCGTTTACATGGAATGTAGCTAAAATATTTTACATGTGATACGCTGATTGCACATTGAATGCTTTGTTGATTCACTCTGATGCAGGTAAAACTTTAAGAGTTCCCTGTTCATTGATACTTTACACGTTATTCTGTAAAAATACTAAAAACGTAAAATAATTTCACTAGTTTAGACTTACCAGGTATAATGAAAAATAAATGATTTCTGTTTATATTTTTGTATTGTTCGAAAAATCAAAAAATACGTAAGTGTCCATAGCTTGACTACGTGTTCATGGGTGCGAATTGCAAAGAAAAATTTCTCAATAAAAAAAAAATAAATTCTAAATAATTTTTGGATGATTTATTTACAAACTGAATTGTCACATTTTAGCATATCAATCGAAACGTTATTATTCAAGAAACCTTGTAATTTAAATCCTTGTTGATTTATAAAATATAAGAAGGAAGTTATATTGCCTATAAGGGAAGGAAGAAACCTCTGACCACAAAAACATCCAAGCTATGAAATGCTGGATACCTGTTTCAAAGGCAAGACTGACCACACGGTTATTTTCAACGACAAGATTGAGACTGACCATACGATTTCAGCCTTGATATTGCGAATGAAGGCACAGCCTTCGAAATGGTATACAGTGTTTCATATCTCATATGTCTGTTTTTTGGCTAGAAAATTTTCTTTCCTTTACAGCCTGTTGATTTGGGCTTTTTTTTTTTTTTTTTTTTTTTACAAAAAAATTATCCCAGGAAGACATAGTTAGTGAAACAACTACAGGATGTATCTAAACCCCTGTCACAAAATTCTGATGGTGATTCCTCACAGCGAGATGAAAACAAAAGTACAAAAGTACATGTCACCAGCCATCCACACAGTACAAAACCAGCTGCAGAAACTTCAATTTTAACTGCGGAAATCTCATAAACGGTTCGTTATCCGAACCATGTTTATATGAACTTTTGTTTTTATCTCGCTGAGGGGGAATCACCACCAGAAGTCTGCGACAGGGGTTTAGATACGCCTTGTATAGATAAAAATCTTCACGCACTTAACAGTCAACGAAAATTTACACCATGCAACAATTCCATTATCATAAATAAAATATTGATCAGTTGAAAAGCTAATGAGCCATTCTACGTGAAATGGAACATCTAAAGAAGGCACTACATTTTTATAAAAGGTTCATGCTTTCTTTATACATTCCCTACATCAAATTAAGTAATCCCACGGTGTTAATTTTCATCTAACATAATTTCTTACAAAAATATTCGCAGTCAAATTTACCGAATTAGCCGGTTAAGGTGTTCTATAAACACATGTTTCTCTGAAAATGTACGTCATACAGGTTTCATTCATAGCTCATTTTAAAGCTTAAAATGTGGACTTTTAAAGTATATATTTTCAAATATAATTGATATTAAAGAGATATTTATTTAACATGATTTAAACATTAATTTAGAAAATATTAAGTTAAAAGAACATATTAAAAATCTATAAAAAATACTAGCATATTTCTTGGTTTTTGTTCTACTGGCTACCCAAATTTCAAAGTGGAATTCCTTTTAGAAGTATAGAAAATAAATAAAATGTAATTTAATTTAAAAAGGTAACTGCTCCTGACGTCATCGTCGCTTCAAGGACGTCCCCTTTGCCATTGTTGTGCAGGAGCCTTGTATTCCTGCTCCTGCTCACACATCAAAAACAGCGCACCTGACCTGATAAATAATTTAATACTGATTGAACTATTTGGAATTCCATCTTGGAATTTCGTAGTGTTATGCAATGCATATGAGGGAATTAAACTCTATTTTTTAATAACTTTAGAGCATCGTTTTCAGGTTAATATATGATTTTATAAACTTAAAGTGTATTTTCCCTTCATATTTTATTTTGAAGTCCATAAAGTAAATTAAAGTAAAAAGTGATTCATTTTAGCTTCAATTTGACATATACGACAATTCCCTACAACGAATATAACCAAAGATATGCTTCGTTTTATGTAATGAGATGCGCGAAATTTTGATAACTTTGATATTTAATTATAACTAAAATATATTTTTTTCTGGCAAACGAAACAATGCATACCTTATATTTTATCCATTAGAATACACTGATAAAGTTTGAGAAAAATAGGAGACCCTAAGGTCAATTTTCACCCGATTTTGTTCCATTTGACGTGGAATGACTCTAATGTGAAAAGTCTGAGAAAACTAAATTTTTGAAGATATCAACATTAAAAAATTATAAAATCCTATTTTAATGTTTAAATCCGATATTTTATAATTGGATAGAGAAATCTACTTGAAGAATTGAACATTGAAAGCACAAGAACGAGTTTAAAGAAGAAGAAACCAGACTCCAGTTTTGCTACAAATAATTTTATTTTTTAAATATTTTTATAGAAATTATAAACTTTTAATCTTCTATCGGACAACTAGTAATAATAATAAATATCGACAAAGATTGAAGCCTTCTGTGCTCTCAGTTGAAGGATTGTTAACGGTTCTCGTTTACTTTTTAACAGTGAATGTCCTGCAGCAAGCTGTAAATGGCCACAGACGTTTCTCTCTTTATTCTAAACAGATAGTTTTTTTTCCCTTTTTGAGTTCTGTTTGTGAGCATTTTTTGCACGATTTTTTTATACTCTCCCCATCTCCTTTCTGGTCCCTTTTTCTCTTTCTATCAGCCCATTAGCACAAACATTCGCATCAATGGAGCAGTGAAACATGGTGGTGGTGGTCATTGTCTGATGGTTTCTATTCACTTTTTTCTCTCTTCTAATGCATAGATGTAATTTTTCCTTCTCCTCTACGGTTCTCTTTTCTTCTTTCTTCTCCCGTCGTCATCGTCCATTTTCTACCCGAGCAAAGGATCCGTATTCAAGGGCCTTTTTTTCTTCTTCTTTCACTTTCCCCTTCATCTCCTTTTCCTTCTCTTATGAAATTTTTATTTTGTTTTTATTTTTTCATATCTTTTTCTTTTGCTTTTCCAGGAACCATAAAGTGTTCACGCTTAAATAAGCATAAAGTTCGCTTTCGAAACGTTTTATACTTTTTTTTTTCTCTATAGTTAAGTTTTTTCTTTCTCTCTCTCTCTCTCGTAATCGTCTTCCTTTTTATTTTGATTTTGTTTCGTTGTTGCCACCTAGAGATCAACAACAAAATAACATTCATACATTAAAGGGAGCATGTCTGTAGAAATAAAGTGAATATTTGTATTCCTTAGCTACTAAAATGAAATGTTTGATATACAATGTGAACACCAAGTCAAATATTCTACCAACGTTGTTCGGTGATACTTTTTACGTTCATTATATTTTTATTAATTTATCTTGTATTTAAGTTAGGTTAATGAATTTCATAAACATGAAAAAAAAATTACTTTTTTACAATTTTAGAAAAAAAACCTTATTATTAAATTCTCACATTACAATTTTTAAGGAGGATTATTACTTGCTTTTAATTTTATTAATGAATCAGAAAATAATTTAATGTGGCAAAACTGTATAGAGCATTGCTTAAATATTATTTAATGAAAATTAAAATGTCGTTTTTTTACGTTAGTTCTACTGTGCTTCCATCTTATGAAATATAAATAATAGATAAGTAATAAAAAAATAAAAAAATGAAAAATAAAGCAAAAATAAAAAGCCAATAATAATCTTATGAAATATGAAATATTATTATCATTACAAATTAAAATCCTCTCAACATTGATTTTTACATTACTTGTACAGTTTTTGTAATAAATACTAGGTAATTCTAAGTAGTGACGTTCCACATTCATTCATACACATCACGATGAATTCTTTAGAACTGGCGTGAATTCGAATACAGTTTTTTGACCAAAAAAAATCGACGCATCCAGAAAAATAACCGTAATGATACTTCACACGCAAAACTAAACAAAAATTCACAGACCGGTCTGGATACGGCTCAACAACAGGGAATTATGGTTTGGGATGCCCTCTCATTCGGTAGCCGGTCCCCTTGGTATCTTCCGTACGCGCTCTCAGCACAACGGTACGTTAAGGATATTCTACGACTTGTTGTGCTGCCGCTTCTTGCGTGGCATCTAGGGCTTATTTTCGAAACAGAATAATGCCCGACCATACACGACCCATTTCTGCATCAGTTACCTGGGCTGTTGGGATAGAGTGGCTTGTCCAGCCAGGTCGCCGGATCACTCTCCAGTTGAATACATTCGGGAAAAGCCATCTTCGAGCAACCAGAAAGTTAACGAATTGTCCTGCCAATTGGAGGTCTTTGGCAAGATATCTCTCAGAATATCATCTCTCAGAACATCATCTGGCCAGAGGTAGACAATCGCCATACTGGCTCGCTCAATTAGTATAATGCTTTCTGTCCAATAAATCATCCAATATTTTGAAAGTTTATTTTTTCTTCCATGCTTCTAGAAGGTGTAATTGAAAAAGTACCGAGACTGTATTTTTTCTTGTTATTTTTAAATTTCAAATTAACACCGCATATCAGTACCTTATTTGAACTTTTTCTACATTATCGCTGATAGATGGTAGCACACATTTATATGCCGACAAAATTTTCACATCCGCGATTTTCGTACCCAGAGAAAATGGCCGACTTTAACAAGCAAGGAGTTTCCATAAGATTGTAAGCGAAGCAAAAAAATTGCGGATGAGAAAATTCTGTCGGCGCATAAAATATATGCGTCGGTGTAGTCCTGTCATTTACGATATGGAATTTCAGTGCAATCCAATACAAACCAGGTATAAAAATTTCATTCAATTCCGATTATACCTTTAGATATTCGAAAGATAAACGTGCGGCGTCAGATAGTATCAGAAACTCATCGTTAAGTAAACTCTATTCTTGCACATCTTACAGATTTCATCTCGTCTCATAGAGATTATAAAGCTCCTTTGCTGTATACACATGTTTACGTTATCATTTTTCCTAGCAGACCTTTTGGTATTGTTTTCTACAATATTTGAATAAATTTACTTTAATAACGCTCTGAGGCAGTTAAATTTTTATTTGAGCAAGATAAACTTATTATCTTGATTAAACTGTCTTGTTATTTACACATGTTTGTTTACAAAAGAACTCAACAGAGAACCCATTGATGCAAAATCCACGTTACTTTTAGAACTCTTCACAAACTCAAATATTTGCACCGTGTTATTTTGAAAAATGTACATACCAAAAATTTAAGTTTTATTTAATTTAAAAGTAGACAACCTACTACTTTTCATCCTCTATATTAATTTTTAAAGGTCTGAATAGAAAGGCATGTAATATAAAAATAGAGAGACTTATTGAAGAAGCTACCAAAAATTTGTATGTAGGACAATGAATCTCAATCTCCTTCAAAGTAGACACTTTGGAGCCTTAACATTCTCAGGGTCTTCTGTTGTTGCAGACCTTCCAGAATGTGGATCACTTTTAAAAGATTTTCTGGCATCTTTAAAGCGTTTGTGTAAACACTTTATTTTGCGCTATATCGTCCCCGAAAGCCTTCTGAATCATCCAAATAGTTTCTGCTGATTAAAATTTAAGTATAATACAAAATTTTGTTGTTTCACATGCTCATTCAACAGCGGCCCTACTGACTAGTACATGCAGTTTTAGCAATTGCTGGATGTACTAGTCCTCGTATTTATTTTGCGCAGTGGCGACGGAAACCTTCAGTTCATGACGGAATACTGTGTACTTAATCCAAGTTAATTATGTAGGAGATTCAAGTTGTGAATTAATGCTAATGAAAAATATACTAAAGTGAGGTTCGATTAGAACTAGTATCTTAAGAACTCTATAATCAAGTGGAGGAATTCCACAAGTAGATTTATAACTGAAATAGTCTTAAATGACAAAGTTGTTTTTAAAGGTTTGTACTCCGCCTTCTGCTTTTTTTTTTGAATGAGACGTACTCTCGATATTAGCTAAAGTAATTTTGTTAGAGAAAATTCATTCTGTTCTGAGCAATAAGAAGCGGGGAGGGGGTTAGAGGAAAGGGGAGTCTTCGTTCCGTTGTTGAAAATAACTTTTAAAGAAGTGGATTAAAGGAAATCGTACAATTTTCCTTCCTTCTCGACGGCGACATTTTTTCCCCTTCTCCGGCTGATAATCTTGCGCGACCGCCGCCTAGGATGAGGTTTCATTGGCGGACAATTGAAGAGGAAATCATTACGTGGCGACGACGGATGGAATTCCATCATTTCCCCTCAGAAGGCGCTCTAATCAGATTTACTTCATAGACGAAAGAGAAAAGAGGAGGAAAAAAAGAGAAAGAGAGAAAGAAAAAGGGGAGAAAGGAGGTGGGCCCCTGAAAGAAGCTCAAGGAGAAGAAGGGTTTCTTTCTTTCCCCTTTTTTCTTTCTTTGTTTTTTTGAAAAACTTTTCGATTTATCAAATTACAACCGCTGATCTCATAATGGACCTCGAAACAATTGTCTGGGGAGAAAATACAAAAAAATAAAAATAAAAAAAAGGAGAGCGAAGCTTCTCTTGTTTAAAAACAGATGCTGCATTTAGCCACGAAATTTGTCACTGCTCTTAAGAGTTTCGTATTTCTTCATGAGGTTAACTCGTTAGCGTCTTAAATAAAAATTAGCTTTCCGTAATAATTCAAGTTGAGAAGAAATGTAAACAAAAAACTATTCAAAATGGACAAAATGTCATGAAGATGATTTGCCTAACCATTTATGGCATGAGATTATGGTAGCGCATTTCAGTGTCTCTTGAAGTGTTGAAGTCTGTGATATATGGAAAGTCCATTAAAAATTTATTTAGCTTGTCTGGAATGGAAGCTGATAATTGATGACGTCGCCTGGATTATTTGGATTATATAGAAATAGTTCGTGAATCCTAATAGTATTAATATTTCTTATGGCTGCTGCAGGGTACAACTTCTCTTTTGAATTACCTTGTACAGATTCGCGGATGTTGTCCCGGAAGTTGACTGATCAATAGCTACTGTGTGTCGGATACTCAATATTTGTTGAAGCAATATCAGAAAAAGTTGAGAGACATGGGAAGATAATTCAAACGAATGCATGCACTTTCACTGTTTGGCCTATGTTAATTGATCTTCTCCAACAGTTTAGGTCTCACTTTTAATTGAAACTTCAGTGAGGATGCAGTGACGAAAGTGAATAAAGATGCTTAAGCTTAATAATCGAACTCCTGGCTGTCTCCTGTTGCCATGTCCTAAAGACTTACGGACATTCTGTTTGCTAGCAACGGCAACTTCTCAAAACATTCTGTTTGTCTTAATAGCGTTAGGACTATCCGAACATCGATTATTTTTTCCTATCTGGTGAGTGGCAAATAAAAATGCACACTTGTGGGGGCAACTTTGCTCGCCATAATAGCTTTCCCTCATAGCAGTATCTATGTATCTACACTGAAAGAAGTGAGAAATGCCCTTTTCTCTGCTGTTTTTTCAAGGTCATTGTTATACTAATCAATGCAAAAGTGCGACAAATAGCAGCCGCCTTAGCACACAATTGACTACAGTTTCATATAATATGAAGGCCGCAACCAGGCTCCTTTGCGACCAACAGGTCATCCTCTGAGGTCTGCGCTCTAGGCGCCTACATAGGTGACCTGTATAAATTACCCTTGTATAATTGCATCACGATTTAATAGTAATGTCAAAAAAGAAAGAAAACTGTCGCATTCATTCTACTATTTTGGAAGAAATTTCTATTATTTTTCAAGTTTTATTAGTCTATAGTTGTAAGACGTTTGATGCAGAAAACAGCTGATGCAAATTACGAGGGTAGCCCAGAAAGTAATGCACCACAATTTTTTTCTTCAACAATTATTTATTGAACACAATGAAACTTCTACACACGAAAGAATTATGTTTCTTCTACACTCCCTATGTTTTCCACATAATCTCCAGCGAGGCACAAGGGTGTTTTCCACATAATGTTCTATGGTCTTCCTCCAGCGAGGCACAAGGGCGTGTATGCCCTGTCGGTACCAGTCCTTGTTCTGTTCACGCAGCCATGTTCTTCACTGTGCGAATCACCTCTTCATCATCCTCAAAATGTCTTCCACGAATGGCATTATTCAATGGCCCAAACAAGTGAAAATGTGAGGGCGCTAGGTCAGGGCTGCAGGGTGGATGGGGTAACAAAGTCCAACCCTGTTTCGTGATGTGATCCGATGTCTCAAATTTGTGTGAGGGCGAGCGCTATCGTGTTGAAGCAAACAATCAGATGGGTTGTTATGCTGTCCAAGTCGCTGGAAGCGCTTCTTGAGTTTGGTTAATGTGTTCACATATGCCCCAGAATTAATGGTGCTGCCTCTCGGCATCACATCAATGAGTATGACACCATCACAGTCCCAAAACACAGTGATCATGACCTTATCAGCATTGCTTTGAATTTTTCTTCTGTGGAGAGTGCGGATGACGCCATTCCATCGATTGTCGTTTTGTTTCGGGCTCAAAATGGTGCACCCAGGTTACATCAGCTGTCACAATCGGGACAAGAAGGCCTCCCCCTCAGCTTCAAAACGTTGCAGCAACTCAGAAGAAATGTTTTTTTCTTAGAGCTTTGTGTTCCTCCGAAGGACAGTGCGGAACCCAGCGTGAACACGTTTTGTGTAAATAAGAGCACGAATACTTTCACCCACTTCCTTTGCTGATTGACAGCTCCAGCGCTAACTGCCGAATGAGCGCATTAGCACGCTACATCTTGTCTTGTGTGACAGTCGAGGATGGCCGCCCCGACCGCGGCAAATCTTGGAGCTCCGTCGAACCGCTTTCTGATTTTCCTTTGTGCCCAGCGACTAACCGTACTTCTGCCGACTGCTGATACTCCATAAACTGCACATAAACGTTTCTGAATGTTTCCAACCGTTTCTTGCTCCGCGGTGAGAAATTCAATGACGACACGCTGCTTTTAACGTACATGTTGATCCATTGCTGCACGTACGCTATCTGTCGGAAGGAAACTTTGCGCGCACACTCCGAAAACTTCAAAGAATGCGTATCTCAGGTTTCGCGTTCGTGCCATTATTGGGGACGGAGAAAAAAATTGTGGTGCATTACTTTCTGGGCTACCCTCGTACCATAACGCTAACTAAGAACTAGAAAACTAAGAATGGAGATGGCAGTTGTCGGTCACTGGGCAATACCAATTAAACAATGCACGAAATTGGACCTTTCAGTTTTATTGTGATCAGAGCCAACAATAGTCGCCTGACAATGGGTCATAAACAGTTGTGGCATTTGATAATGATGTAGACGTCAGCCATGTCTTGATAGGTTAAAATTAAATTACCTAAGTGTTATTTATTCTTCTTTTATATAGCTCACGTGAAATAAGGATTTTTTTAAAGATTGAATATGGCTTACATTATGCAGGCGCAAAGATTAAGAATGTTTTTAAACTTAATTTTGATAATAAAAAAAAAGTTTCATCTTCATTTTTATTTCTTACAAACCTCTATCTTTGTCTCAGATTAGGTCTTCTTCAAGGTAGATATTAAAGGTTTAAGCACTGAAGAGACGTCACTGATGTTGCGCCGTCCCCTTCCTGTTCACCCTATGGAGGCCTAAAACCGCCTCGCCCACTCTTTTAAAGTCTCCGTCTTCCTTTTATTTCCAGAATCGTTATTGTTCAAGAGCTGCTTCAACTAAACGGATTCTTAAGCCAAATTAATCCTTCTTAAATTCAGTTCTCAGAATATTAAGACGAATCGTAAGACTTCATTTGTTCGCTTGGAAGATAAAAGGTTAAAAAGGAAAAAATAAACTCTTTCGCCTCAATTTTCATACTCTTTATTTAAAAATCTCCGCGTTAAAGAGAAGAGGTGAATTCTATTGCCTCTTTCTTTTTGTTGACAGGCCTAAGAATGGAAGTGTTTCTCAGCTTCGAAGTGAGCTATACTATGTATGGGATAACCGAATTAAGTTTTTTTTATTTTAATGAAAAACAAGGTAAACCTGATTGGCATTTGAGTTCTTGGGCTCCCCAATTCTATGGCTTAAGCGCGTTTTGGGTTTGTCGCCTGTATTCAGTTCTTTTCTCCCTTGTCTTGTAAGGGAATGAGGACAGAGGGGGCTTAATTGCTATTCAGTAGCAGAAAGAGAGGGAAACGTCTGTCACCCTAAAACACGAGAAGCATTCGCTTTCATCATAACTCGATTCATTCTTAATGATATCTTCACTTCCGTAATTCGTCATTGTCTTGTCAACCGTGTTTTCCTTTCTCCCTTTCTCTCCATTGTGAAGTCTGTCACTGTTTCAATGTACGCCTCGGAGGCCTTTACCCCCCTTCTTCCCTTTGTTTGGATCTTCTTTTTTTTTTTTTTTTGAATTTTCACTATTTGTTTTCTTTCAAAAGGAGGTTCGATATCAGTTTTTTAGAGCACCCACCTTAAATATCCACAACCTGATCTGGATCATTTTAGTTCTAGTCAGCCAAACGGTTCATTGCCGTTTGATTGTCAGTAACACGTTAATGTCAGTAATTATTGACAATTAAATTCATGAGAGCTGAATTGGTAAAAGCAATAACATGTTGCTAGTGGGATTTTTTTTCTGTCTCTACTTCTCTGACGTCTTGAACTTCAGCAATTTTTTCCATACTTTGTTTAATAATAGGCTTTAGCTTTGCTGTAGATGAACTGCCAAAAAGTTTGCTTCTAGGCTAAGAATGGATTCGCTGCTTGAGGCCAGTGCCGCGCCTAAATTTTTTTCTTTTTTTTTTTTTAATAATATTTATATTTCCTGTATATGAAGATTTCTAAGCAATTATCGAAACTAATTTAAAGATCAATTCTTCAATTGTAACAACAAAGGCTTGGTAAGCAATTAAAAAATTAAAAGTTGAAATATTTCAATATTACATAATTAATAAGCAGAAAAAATTAAAATATATTTATTTTTATATTAATTAATTACGAAAGATGATGTTAATTGATTGTCTTCCTAAAAGGTTTTTACTTAAGACCCCCCTTTGATATTGTGTCGCCGATAAATATTTATCATGATGCTTCATGACATTTCTTTTATTAAAATTTTATTTTAATAAAGTTTTTAAAATGTCACCAGAATTAACAAAGGAAAGAAATTTAAATATTTATTAAAGAAGATGAGGATAAAAGTCATTTTTGTAATATTTACAATTGTGCCTTTTCTCTCGTATTAATTTCAAAGAAGATGAGGGAGCATGTTATTGTATCCAAGAGATATCATTTAATCTTGAAGTTAAAATTATCGTAGTCGAGTCTTATATCTATACATAAATATTTAAAATGAACGTCGAAGCGTTGTTAAAATGAAATGCAGTTTAAAAATTACAAAACTTAAATATTAACTTAACCCCTTACATTTATATCATTGTCCAAACATGAAAGCTAATTCCAGTGTTTTAATTTTATTTGACTAACATTATTCCTGCATTTAAATTTCATTAAGTTTTTTAAGAAACAGAGACGTGGATGGCTAATGCTTATTGCCACATAAAATAATAATAATATTAATAATTAGACAGACAAACTGAAGTTGGCTGTTGTTAAATTCTTTAGATTGAATAAAAAGCAACAGAGATGTAGGCTAAAGCCTACTCGGTAGAAAGATAACGGGAGAATTTCCTGTTGTTTTCCTTTTGGAATGTGCGCAATTGCGTTTGGGCTTTTGCTGCCTTTCTTCTTGAAGCTCTCGTGCTCAATAGTGGAAACCGAGTGCTCTCTGTGGGAGCAACTGTGGTCGCAAGAATCTCCTTCCGGAAAAGTGACCAAAGGATTACTGCGCATCTCTTCACGCACAAGTGGAATAATGGTCTCCAACAACGAATTTCAATTTGGCATAAGACTTGAAAACGAATATTCAACGTAGATGCAGTCGTTGTAGTGCTATTTTTGTCCTCGTGGCTGGCTTTTAATGTACTCTTTGATGAAAAGTGTGATTGTTTTGAAGTGACGGTGTTTGTATATGGCTTATCAATGCTGCAATTTCTTTCGAATATGAGAAAAGGAGCTCGTTTTGAGAAACAATCGCTTGATTTGGCCTGGAATCATTGGGTTCCTGAAGTCTGCTAAAGGCACTTCATGGCATCTGTTAATTGATAAGCAGTAATCCATTGCGCTGTGCAAATTGCAAATTTTCATTAAAGTAACGGGAGAAGAATTTGTTAAAAGAAATGTGTTATCGTGGTTTGCGTTTCGCCTCGATAATTCCGCTATTTGTGAATTAACTGATAATCATGCAAAGCTTTTTTTTGCTAATAATTTGCTTGTTGACAGAGTCTACGTTGTCGTATCGAATGAACGCATTGTTAAAATCAATAAACCAAAAATTATTTTTTTCTAAATAATGGCTTGATATTATTTTTAGACAGATCGGCATATTTTATAAGCAGCAAATTTTATTTGTTAGATAATTTTAGGGTTCGTGATTAACAATTATTCCCTTTTATTAATGAAAAGTTTTTTTCCGAAACTATTTTGTACGAAACTAAAATATAACCATAAATATTTTTAACCAATAAGTGACAAACAGGCCCCTTTCCTATTAACCATTCGAATTTATATAATTTTATTTAAAATTCGAATTCATGAAATTTCTTTCACCCTACTTCCTGCTTCGAATGGCCCTATAAATGATGAGGTTCTACTTAATATCCGCAAAAAAGCTCTTTCCGTATCCTCTATAGGAAGTCGTAACTCTGACGGGGGATGGAACATAATTAATTGAAACAAAAAAAAAAGAAAGGAAGTATTTGTGAGTATTTTTTTTTATTATTTCCTTTTCGAATTTATGTTTGTATAGTTTGAATATAGTTCTTTTCATCTTCAAACATATTTCTAAAATTTCAAGAGTAGATTTTACGATTTAAATATACTTTTTTATATAATGAGAGACAAATCTAATTATGATGAGATCATGAGTAAGACTTTAAAAATTATTATTAAAAATTCTCTTACTATTTTTAAACTAAATTTTCTTTAAGATCTTTCCTTTACTGTTATTAGGTTGCCTGAAAAGTCATGGCGTATTTTTTTCGATTTTCAAAGTCAAATGCTTCATGATTTTTCCAAAAACCTAATAACGTATTTGTATTCTTTCTATAAATAAATAATGTATTTGTATTCTTTCCTTATTTATTGTATTCCAGGGTTCTTGTGCCCCGTCCTTCTCTTCTTCATTCGTCAATTATTCTTTCTACATGAATAGAATGAATGGATTTTTTCACCAAATAACATCAGGGTAGCACGGCAGTGCCAAACCTCTAATATGTTTAACCGAGGTCTAGTGGGAACTTTTTCCACCAAAAAGTACCATTTTCACGAAAACGCCTGAAGTTTGGGGAAAACGGCCAAGGGAGCCTGTTTCTATAAGTGATTAGAATAATATCTTTTATAAAGCAGTTTTTAACTCGGACTGCAAATGAATTTGCTTATGCCATTTAGATTTGATTTTCTGGTCATATTAAATTAACTAGTAAACTAAAAGTAAACTATTCATCAATAAATTGTAAGACTTTGTAAGCTCTTTGTCGTCTTCTTATTCTATTCTTTTATGGAGCATTTTAAAGCGCTCCTTTCCATTTGGATTGCGAAGGCCTGTTCGGATTACCAGATTTTCTGATTAACCGAAATCTAGCAAGTTCAAAGTTTGCAGAACAAACAAGTTGATTTAGGCCTAACAACTAATTTTTTATAAGTAACGTGTGTGATTATTTACGTATGTATATAATTTTTTATTTTTGATTTTATTATTATTATTAATAATAACAATATTAATAATAATATTGGGATTTCACCCTCTGGTTATCCGGTGGTCTGTGCCCTGTTGCTGTTGTTGCATTATTATTATTATTATTATTATTATTATTATTATTATTATTTGATGAAATCCAATGCATCCATCCAGAGGCCGACGAGTTGGATTTATGCTTAGTACTATTTTTTATCCCGCATTCGGAGATCTTATTAGCGCGAGTCCACCGTACTCTACATTTTTTTAATTTTGTAGCAACTCCATTTTTTATTTTATACAAGTATTTTTCATCGTATAAACGTTGCTAAACCTCACATCCGATATAAACTTCACTATCTGTGTTCTATTGATTTATATTAATCACTTAGTAACTCGACAGTATCTGTTGAGGGACAACTTTGAAAATCTTCTTAGCAAATTCGTTGTTTTTTGAAAGCTTTATTAAAGATGCTTATACTGTATTCTATTATGTGTTTCCTTATTTTTGCTCAGATGATATGGAGTTGCGAAGCGAACGGGTCTTCTGTCCTATCGTAGTTGCATGACTCGTATTTTTAATACTAAAATTTAACCTAACTTTGATTTATTTTAATTTGACTTTAGTTTATTTCAGCCGATTTTATTATTTTGTTTTGTTTTACTTTCAGCAAGAACGTTTATGGGCTTCGGCCTGTTGAGGGACAACTTTAGATCTGTTCCAGGTTCTTGCAAATTTTATTATTTTATTAATTTTTTTATTGATTATTGTATGAAAATTAATAAGTTATATTGAGAAGCATTCCCGCTTACTTAAATATTATTATAAAAATTTTTAAATGCAGATATCGTAAAAGTTTGAAAAGTAGATATCGATTTTTTTTTAAAAAATAATACCAGAGTTTGTTTCATAGTGGGAAGTTTATTTATTGATATTATACGAAATTAATAATAATGTTTATCAGGCGATAAGGTTTATTTTAATTATAATGTTTTCGGTTATTATTATTTTTTATTCCCTTATTATTTCGTGTCCATTAAATAGAAATGTTATTCAACTTTCCTCGTTCATTAAAGAGACTCTAAATAAGGAGCGGAGCGAGTTGGCGGGAAGAAGTGTTTATGTTCAACTGAAGGAGAATCAAGAACGGGTTAAGAAATTAAAGGGAAAAAAACAAAGAGGGAAAACTATCCAATTAATGTTGTCATAATAATTCCACGAAGCATTTCCAATGAAATTGCTCAGTTTTAATCTGATGTTCGGATGGAAGCGAGCCACACTCTTCTAACGCAAGTGTGCTAAGTACTCAACGTTTAACATTAAATGTTGGTGGATAAAAGCCTGTTTCAATTATCGCAGAATGCACATAACTGCCAAATTTCTCTTCGTGGGGAAGACTTTTAATGATACAGCCATCTTTGCAGGCAATTATCGAAAGTGAAATCCATTTCGCATGAACGTGTAGTGAGAAGGACGAGGGAAAAAAAGAGAAGGTACTTTCAAAAGTGAACCGTCTAGTTTTTTTTTTCTTTATTTTTTCTTCCCTGTCCACTATCGAAATAATTCACTTATTTTTCGCCGCCACTGTTTATGATGCTGGGACCATAGCGCCGTTTCATGCCACTTAAATTCAAAAACATGACACCATAAACATTTTTTCCCCTTTTGTGAGGCTCCTTTTTTCCTTTCTTTCTTCTTTGAATCCCAACGAGCCGCTTAATTTAAATTTCTTTTACGTTACACGAACTATTAATGGACGGAGAGGACTCGACGGGAGCTGGAAAAGAAGATGAAAATAACCGAATAAATCAAGTTAACGCTGCCAGACGCTCCGAGGTCCCTGGTTAGAAGCGATGATAGATTTTCGCAAAAGTGACGCAACTGCGAAAACCACAAACACCGCATAAAAGGGTTGAAGGGACGACACACCACCGATAAAAGGGTGTTTTTAAGAAACTGCTCTCTTCTTTAAAAAAAAATCGGAGGGAAAAAATGGACAAGCTTTCTGCCATGTTGTCGCTAACGAGTAATTGTTGAATATTTATTGACACTATCGAGCTATTAAGAGAATATTCACCCAAGGGAATCAAAAAACGCGACGCTTTTTAATAGTAATTCGATCGCTAGTTTTAAATAAATGAACCCCAATTATTAAGTAGATGGGTTGAACACGTTGCCAGAAGACAAGGCGGTATTACGATAGACGGATTACAGCTATCCTCGACCTCATACGACATGGAGCGACGAGATCAGGAAATTGGCGGGCGTCAAGTGGAATAGCGAGGCCCAAGATAGAGCGCATTGGTAACTTTTAGAGGAGATATACATCCAGCAGTGTATTGTTAAACGTTGGATATGATGCTATTACAAGATGAAACCATTTGTGTTCGAACTAATTTTACCAATTTTTTTGCATCAATAACATAAGACATCATCCATGGGCAAATCCTATACTGTAAATCGTTTTTAATTTCCTTTTCTTCCCAAATCAAAATAAAATGAAGATAGTAAGAAATAAAAACGGATCTGGCACTGCACAGGGTCACATAGTCGCTATGAGTTTCAGGTTATTTTTCTGCTATTAAAACATTTGCACTATAGTCTTATCAAGGTATGGTAACGCAAACATCCAGAATTTTTTTAACTAAACGGCGGTAGTTGGCTTCACACCGGTATCGCTTGTAAATCATCTAATGAAACCAGTAAGTATTAAACTACGTGAAAGTATCCATCATCTCTCCCTTCAAGAAACGCAAATTAGCAAGAAAGGTCATGGCAACTATTCCGTGGATACGTTTGAAGTTAATTGGCCTTAATGAAACTGAGAGATTATGGTGTAAAAGGTACTGGACTATCCCAGTGTAATTATTTAACTATATGAGAGCGCGAGATCATTACTGTTCACTTTTTGAACCTGTTTAGGGAAATAATAATAGAAGGCTTTAATAATACCTAATGGGCGTAATGGTTTCCATCTCTTTAAACTTTTGAAAGACAGCTGGTAACCAATTTACAACTGAAGCCGACGCTCATAAGATAATTATAGATATTTGACATTGGTTTCTCCTAGGTTGTAGCATAAACTTAGAACCATATTGGAATAATACTAAAGTGTCAATGGAAATTACGAGGAAATTTATAAGTTAAATTTTACTATATTTTATGTCCTGAGATTTGTATAATGTGAAGTTTTTTTTTTATTACTCTAAGGCAGTAACGAAACCAATTTACATTGTTGACTTAACATGTACAAGAGCAACTGCCACAATTAAAAATGTACGGCCTCCCGGACATTTTCATTAGCTACAGCATTGTATTAAGGAAGGACTTATATTTTAGAGGGAGCATCCAGTGAGAGTCTAATTCCGAGTTTGAATAGGAAGCGTACTTTTATCTCTTAATGGGAGAATGTCCTTTGATATGAACACACTTATTCAATCATCAAGAAAAGCAAGGTTTTCAAAGCACAGTTATTATCTTGATTGGAGTACTGATATCCCTCGGCTTACGACCAATGGATCAGTCGACATATACACAGAGTGCAATTAAATGTTGGGATCTACTTGGAATATCGTTCCTAAGGAAAAATAAGACGAAAATGTTCTGAGAAGTGTTTTTATAGATGGCATACTATTCGAGAAAAATGACTTTGAAATGTGATGACGTCAAGTTTTGTTCGCAACATATGGGCTTATAAACTCGCCTTCTATACCAGCTATCTGCATGAAAATTTGAACGACTAACGGGCTATGTAATTCCCTGTAAACTATCCAATTTTCCGTGCAGATATCTGGCATATAAGTGGAGTTATTAGCCCATGTGCTGCGAACAAAACTTGGCGTCATCACTTTTCAAAGTCATTTTTAGCGCCTCCAAGTAGCGCCCAACATTTAATTTACAGATTTCGTGATTTATACAGATTAATATCATTATGATAATGACAAAAGCGGTATTTATGATACATATGTTTATTATAAAATTATAATTTAGGATACTTGTAGTTATATCTGTGTAACGTCTGTGTATACTAACTATAACAAAAACAATTGCGATTTGGCTTATTGCAATTATTGTTTTTCTCTTCAAATAGGAGAATTATAGCGGCTTCATTGCACCTCTTTATAGAAGTTAAGTAGAATGTGAACTCTCGTATTTCCTTACACATTGGACACATAATAATACGTAGTGAAAATCGTATTAAGATTTGTCTTGAGAAGGCAAAGAACGCTGTAATAAGAATTTAAAAAATGGCTAAAATCACAGCCCGAAATCTAATAACTAGTTGAAGCTCTCGTTGTGTATAACGATTCGTCTCAGGAGCTAGCATGTGAATATAATGACGGAAAATTATTGATTAATAATTTTAATTTCCATCAAAATTATCAGATTTCCTGTTCATAATAACGGCTGTGGAACACAGCTTGGCATAGAACTTGATTCTCTTTGAAGAAGGGCTTCGGAAAATGTCCTTCGCCTTATAAAGATGTCAGAATTACTCTTCTGATTTTGCCTGCGAACCATGCATGTTGAAGGAAAACTTAAAAGATAAAGCCGAATTTTTCCTTATTGCCTTGGTTAATGTGTTGTTCGATGACAGTTGAAAGGTTCATTAAGCTAAAGCAATCAACCAATCAATTAATTTCATTTTAAAAATTTGTAGATGGCTCAAGAATGATAACGCGTGGAAATGGAGCAGAATTTTTGATTGCGAACATGTCTGATTAAATAAATAATGAATTCGAATAATTTTCCCCATCACTGCCAATTGATAATTTAATTAGTTAGTGGGCCACTTTGTTCGTTGCGATTTTTTTTAAAGTTTTTATTGACTTCACTTTCTTCTTTTATAAGTGAATGACTGTTAAGATAGCTATAAGGCCGGATGAGCATTTAAAAGATAGCTGAAGGAAATCTCTTTTATTGAATGTATTTATGGAATGATTCAAAATAATGTTAATTAGAAAATTTGAATGAAAGAATTAGCTTTTATCCATTATATTACATCTGCATATCAAAAAACTTACAAATAAATGAAGCAAACAAGAGCTAGGTTATTCTTCATATTGTAAAGGTTTTATTTTAATAAAGAGGCATACAAATTTTTGGACGCTTTCTTCGGATTATTTGTTAATAAGGTGAAGTATGGTCGGTGTTTCTGTGAAATGTGGAAAGTCACTTCACTTTACTCCTTCTATTAATTGATGATTGGAAGACGCTGTCGTTTCGACTGTTTGGTCTGAAGGAAATATCGATTTTTCTTCAAACGACCGATACGCTTTTCCATCGTATTAATAGTTTCGCTCGACTAAATTTCGCCCGAGTCCAATGATCATGCACCTGCGCTGCCTTTAATTCGCTCGTTACGCTCCCACTATTGCGTCCTCCTCCCCTTTCCCTCCCTCCAACTGGATCTAAACCCCTTCCTCCTCCTCCTACACTATCCCATTTGCACAAATAGTGATTAAAATCTTCCTCGAATCTCGCCAGGGAAGAAGACGAGAACTATAATAAGCATCAGCATAGTTTTTGAATTATTTCCAGAATGGTAATTGCACTTGTTTTGTAGAATGCGATTTCCCCCTACCACCGTCGCCATCACCTCCCGGCTCCAATTGTGCTGCCTCTGTCGAAATGAGTTTTCGTTATCCTCAGCGGGGCTAGTCATCATCATGCTCGGGCAGAATTTTCGACACATCATCCTATCGCCGTGGTCGTCGTCAGTGAATAGTCGCCCGTGAGTCCATAATCCCCAGCCTCTGTGCTTTTTCGGGAGGTGAGTCAGCGTGGAGGCAGCTGCGGTTAAAAGGTGGATGGATGGATTGGATGGAAGTGAGTAGAAAGGAGGGAGGGAGGGAGTTCGGTTTTCAACTGATAACCGTTGGGCCATTCATAATTGTCTTCTATCGATTCGTGTGTTTTGAGCGCATTTTCCAGCAATTAACATCCGTTTGACTAACCCTGTCATTCGGGAGCCATTCGGACCCTCGATAGTCCCGCGTCGCATCCATTCAATTCGCCCTCGTTCAAGAACCACTGGCTTGGGGGGGGGGGGGCGACGACGAACAAATGTTCGAACGACCCCGCCGAGACGGACCAACGAACGGACGGCTTCCAATCATTTGAATCTACCCGGTCACGTTTTAAGCTCGCTTGGGTCGACGAGATTTCGGTTTTCTTTTTATTATTTTTTTATCCCTTCTTTCTTTTTCTTCTCTTTATTTTTTTTCTCCTTTTCATCTTTCATGAAGGAGAAAAATAATTTCAAAGGATTTGGCAGACTCAGAAGATTAAATTTTTACACGGACACAATCCTGATGGATTAAACGGGTCTATTTAGGACAAGAAAGATTTCTATCATGTAGAGGTTAGGGTGTCGCCAAGGTGTCCCACCTTCTGAATCATCATGAAACTTGGCAGAGTTAGTTGTGCTGTGCTATTTATTTGTCACTTAATCTGAGGATAAAGATACAGTCCAATGAAGCAATTCAAAGTTAAATTTAAAAAAAATCCCAGCTGGATTCATCATGTTTCTTTATGGACCATTTTTTACAATTATTAATTATTAAAAACATGTAGTTATTTCAATTGTTATTGCTTATATATAAACTACGAAAAGATGTTTTCACAAATTTGCTTTTACAGCACTTTTCTTGTCAGCGTTGACTTTCCCTAGGACATACCCACAGAAGGAAAACCTTTTAGTGCCGTTTAACGGAGGTTGTGTTGAGCCACAAAAAAAAATCTTGATTGCATTCAGTCCAGGAGTATAAATTATTCATGAGCTTAATATATGAAAAGCACACCACATCCTCCCTCCTCGGATTAATGATTTTTTTTTTTGTGGCGACATCACCGATTAGCCCAGGGACAATCCGGGTGTCGTGGAATATGAGAGAAACAAATGTTTTAATGGTGTTTCAATCTCCCTTGCTGCGCTTCGAGGGGAGCCTTTCTTCTCTCTCTTTATCTTGTGTATCTTAGCAGTTTTGAATAACTTTAAGAGTAATAAGACGCAAAAATAAAAATTGAAACCGTTATACGATGCTGCCCCCTCTGAAGGAATTTTGGCGAGTGTTATAACATTCGATGGCCTTGTTTGAAAATTTACAAGTCCATTCCGCGAATTTATTGGAATCGTGCTGTCTTTACTAAATGTGCTCTTCTTTTGATGCCATCTTAAAGTGTAAATTTATTGGTGGGTTTCCTTATATAAGCGATGCTAAATCCGGAGGGTAAGGATGTCGTGAGTAGCGTGTTCATTACTCACACCTGGAGAAATCATATTTCCTAAATTGCCTTGATCTGAACGCTTTCCCAATTATTTTCCCGTGGATTTCATCTTATCTGTTCTAAATTTTGCTCTTTTAAAAAGATTTTAAAATAACGTCTCAGATTACACACATATCTATGTTACAGGATATTATTTGGTAATTACTTACCCGATAATCTATATCTATGGCAGAAGTGACTCGGTAGACTCAGTCTGCACTTCATAGTAGAAATTGTTTAGATGTCTTATATTCTCAATGGCACCAAACGTTATCCGTGCTGTTTCCGAAACTTTTTAATCTTAAAGCTTCTATTAAAGTTGTTTATTTCTAATTTAGATTGGGGTGTTTTATAAATATTGGCCGATTTCGCTTAGGCTACTTTGCACGAGTCCTTACATTACAGCAGGAACTACGACAACTCCCCCTGCTAAATAAGTAGTTCACAAGTTTCTCAGTAGTTGCACGTGTAGCGGTGCAGACATTAACATCATGGACAGCGCGATGTCAGGCTAGTGATTTTGCACGAGTACATACTTGGATGGAATGTGCGGGAAACCGTTGCTAATGTTAATGGCGCTTGGGATGTGTGCGCGACGAGTTGTAGATTATTTGCGAAGTTTGACGCTGGTGATATGGACATTATTCGTAAGGGCGTCCGGCAATGTCGATACCGAACAGTTAAGGCAGAAAGTGGAACAAAAACCGACTTCCACTATACGCGAGCTATCCAGCGAGCTTACTGGATCACAGGCACCGTATAACTGTTCACCGTATAACCGTAACCTGACACTGATAAAAGTGGGCAAGTCGAAAATCCTGGACACGTGAGTTCCATATGCCCTTACCGAACAGTGGCAACTGCAACGCTTGGAAACATCTCTTGCCCTCAAACATCGTGAGTTTCTGACACAGTTTCTGCATCGCATCATTATCACTCACGCAATTTCGGATATGCCATCGGAAATTGAGTACAAAACAACCGTCACTGGTGAATCGTGCAGGTCCAATACTTTAACAAGATGGTACTCGTCCACATATGTCTGTTGCAACCCTACAAAAACTAATGCTTTGGGGTACGAGGTTCTTCCTCATCCTGCGTATTCACCAGACTTGGTCCCAACCGATTTCCACATCTTTCGTCATTTGAACAGTTTCTTGCGGGGCAAATGGTTCACTGATCGAGATGCTGTCATTACTGCTGCACCAGTTTTTTGGAAAATTATAATGGCGACGTCTATCACTGCGGCATATATTTCATTGTCAATACGTTAGGCAGATATATTTCACTTAATAAAATGTAATCTTTTCCTTTATTCTAGTTCCTCTTTCTTTCTATCAAATTCGTCCAATACATATGAAACAAGACAATACATGATCATTCTGAATTTGAATATTTCGCATATTGTGGTTGATGCTTCTATTTTACTTACAAAGTGGAAAAATATCAATTAAAAAGAAGATGACGATCAAAATTCATAAAGAATATGAAATTAAGAAATGCCGGCATTGTCCGGCAATAATGTACGGCATTGTACTTGCCATTAATTTTTCACAAAATCACTTTTGTGTTGTATGCGGTTTATTTCCATTGTTCAATATGCCTTTGTATCCTCGTGATGCATCGATGACGGATTCCTTGTTGTAGAACCGCTTCCCTTCAAGTCCATCTTTCAGATAGAAGGTTTCCGGAGCCAAATCATTGCTCTATGGCAAGACCGTCCAATCAAATTTTTCCATGCACTTCCTTTTAAAACACACACTTAATCAATGGGTCAGAGCGTTAACATCAACTGATTCACGTCAATTTCATGCGCGATACGACAAACTTATCGGTGATAGTGAGACTTACAGAATGGACGGAAGTTCAAATCAACTAGGAGGCATTAATTTTGGAGTACTCTTTTTATAATAGGATCATGGAAGAAGAGGAGACTTAAATTTAGAAAATAAATAAGTAATAAAAGCTGATGTAAGGCAGTCAGACCTGATAGATTTATTACCCACCTATCATTGCTTGAATTCAATTAATTTTCAATTGATTGGTTAATAACATCATTAACAGGCCAAGTGTAAGTCTATTGGGATGACCATTAAATGTAAACGACGCGGAAGAAGAACAGCGTTAAACTTTTAATTTTGTTTTAATATTAAGATTTTTCGACTCAAAGTTTCGAAATGAAATCAACTTAAGAGTTACTTTATAAAGAAAATCAATTGGATAGTCCATGAAAGAACTGTCTTATCACTTGATTTAGAGAATTATTTTTATTGAGAAGGATGTCGTTTTTAAACGGCCAAGAGCTCTTTCCTGCTTGAAAAGAATAGAAAGCAACTCTTAATACAATTCGGTATACAGTTTGAATGAAATTTACTGAGTGGCTTAACCTTGTGAAACACTGTTGGATTAAAGACGCTTACGCCTATCAAAACAAGAAGTAAGAGAAAAACACCCGGAGACACAAAAGTAATATAAATCGTTCGTTAAAAAAATTGCGGGCGTTAATTTCCCTTTCTAGCCGTCGGGTGTCATCTTATTCCTATAAACACCATCTGGTTTCGGTTGGTGGAAGACGAAGGCAAACCCTTGGCTGACTGATTAATGGCCTCCTCACAAACAACTGCTCTCCTTGTTGCTTGCTGCTTGCTTCTTTCCTGTTATTGTTGTTGTTATTGTTGTTCTTTCGTTTTCTTTCCTTGGCTTTTTTTCCCCACTATGGTTTCGGTTTAAATTTCATTGAGCTTTTTGGCGCCAAATATGGTCGAGTTGCTTTGGTTTTTTTCCTTCCCATCGCCTTGCTTTCTTCCTTTTCCTTCATTTTTCTCTCCCCCTTGAGTGCGTTACCCATTTTGTGTTCTTCCCTGTCATCACTTGAGATGGACCATATGGACGGAGATTGTTTTTATTTTTGTTTCGTTTTAAAAGAGAAAAAAAATGACTGCAGTAAGAATAAATATTTTTTTTTCTCGTACCCCATAGTAATAAGGCGTTTTTGATGATGATCCCATAATAACACTGCGGCCCCCCAAGTGGGGAGGTAATAATAATATTCTTTTCGGGTTATTAATTTTTAACGAGACGTAGCAATGCGATGTAATATTTATTTACTGTTTTTGCTTTTATAAATATGATTCTGAAAAATCATTAATATTTAATTGTAGGAATCGTTTTTTCATTATTATTATTTTTGTTTATTTGTGCGCTAACTTGCATCTTTTTAAATTTAACCTTCAATATTATAATTTTATTTCTTCATGAGAAAAATACGATTGCTTTGAGGATAGTTTTTTTTTCCTTCAAGCATAACATAAATTAGCAAGATTTAATTTCAAATAAATAAACTATAAAAAGATAAAAGATAAACAAAATAAATTGAAATTCAAAGTAAAGGAGAATAATAAAATAATTTGAGTAATAAAATCAATGTTAAAAATTTTTTTCATCAGTATTGGTGGATATTTTTCTTTATATTACTCCTTTTCTTTGGAGTTTTTTTTCTTTGCATCCCAGCTATTTCTTTTTATTATTTTTTTAATACTTTCTGTCGACTAATCTATTAACTTCAATGACCAGGACAGTCGTTTTGTGTCACCAGATAAATATCTGATATTAAATTCTGAAGAAGGATTAAATGGGGTCTAAGGATTGAGGCTGCGAAATTTCATTAACCGAATGCTTGCGGTTTTTCCTTTCCTCTCTCTCTCTCTCTCTCTCTCTCTCTCTCTCTCTCTCTCTCTCTCTCTCTCTCTCTCTTTCAGAGAACTCATATTTTTTCTTTTTATTTTCCTTCTTTTTCTTTTTAACCTAAAGTCATTTCTTACTCCTTTTTTCTTCTCTGTTTTGAAACTCTTGTTAGTTTATTTTTCCCTCCTGATTACTTGCAGTTTGATTTACTATTTGTTACACCTTTTCACCTTTCTCTTCCTCCTGTCCCATTCTAATAAGCAAACAGGTAAATGACCCTTGAGATTGGAGACATCGTCACACGACATTTTGCTTATTTCTTCTATCTATCTCGCCCTTTTTGGCTTTCTAATTAAAAAATTTGTTACACTCGTTACTATATTTTTATTTATATCTTATGCATTCACAGAAAGAATCTTAAAATTTTAAAAATATTTTAAGCTTTAATCATGAAATTGAACGCATGTTTTCTTTTGTTTTTTTTTTTCTTTAGAGAAACTCAGAATCTGAAAACGATACGTTTTAATAATTTAAAATTTTTTACTGAGATGGAGAGTTTTAAAAGATAAATATAAATATTTTTAAAAAACAACGAATCCAGCATGAATTAGTCTTCTGCAATCAAATAAGCCAAAGAAGACGTTTCCCGTATGGTGATATTTGTCTAATGTTGTTGCTCTGAAGAGCCATAAGACGGGATAATTCCCATCTGTTGGCGCTTCCTCGTTCTAAAAAAAATTGTAAAATGTGACATGACATTAGTTTTAACTGGCAAGAAGAATGTTTTTGTTGTTTTTTTTTCTTATTTCTAGCATGTCATAAACATAGAACGACCAATTCATTACAGACACCTCTTACGGAAAATGGATCGGCCGTTCAATAACACCCAAACAATGGAACAGGCCGAAGCGGTGTATAAAAGGGATGCATTGGATCATAAGTTGCAGTCAGCAGCAGAAGTGGACTGAATATGGGTAAATCCAAGGATTTGACCGACTTTGAACGAGGCATGACCGTTGGAGCTCGACGGGCGCAGTTGAGCATTTCGCAAACCGCGAACCTCCTCGGGTTTTCCCGTGCAACAGTGTCAAGGGTATTCCGTGAATGGCAGTTATGCCAAAAAACAACCTCCAACAAACACAACTCCGGACGAAACAGGGCCGTGGATGAACGAGGCCAACGGCGACTGGCACGAATCATCCACAGCAACAGGACGGGAACAGCCCAACAAATTGCAGCGCAGTTCAATGAGGGAGCATCCCAACCCATTTCGGAGCACACGGTGCGGCGCACCTTGCACCGAGCTGGGTTTAACAAAGGCGGCCAGTACGGGTACCGTCGCGGTCACCGCAAAATAGGAAAGCGCGCCTGCTATGGGCATACAGGCATCGCCACTGGACACTGGATGAGTGGAAGAAGGTCGCTTGGTCCGACGAATCGCGGTTCCTAGTTCATCATGTGGACGGCAGACCGCGCATCTGGCGCAGACAGCACGAGGCCATGGGCCCATCCTGTCAGCAGACAACCATACAGGCGGATGGAGGAGGAGTGCTGGTCTTCTCTTGGGACACTCTGGGTCCTCTGATATCCGTAGACGCATCCCTGAAAGCGACACACTAACTGAACATTGTTGCCGATCAGGTGCACCCGTTCATGATGACTGTCTTTCCTGGTGGTGACGGACAGCTTCAGCAGGACAATGCTCCCTGTCACCGTACTCGAATGGTCCTGGACTGGTTCGAGGAAAATGACGCGGTCTTCCACCTGCTTTAGTGGCCAGCTCGGTCGCCCGATCTCACCCCGATCGAGCGTTTATGGGATGAAGTGGAGATAGCCATCCGACGCTTTCCCATACTACCGTCCAACCTGTACCAATTATGGGACGCTATGATGTCAGCCTGAGCTGCTATTCCTCCGCAAGGGTTTCAAAACCTTGTTGAATCCATGCCAGCACGTATTCAGGCAGTTCTCGCCGCTAAAGAAGGCGCAACATGCCTTTAGCGGGGTGTCTCTAATAATTGGTCGTTCAGTGTATATCTTTCAAGCTTTTGAATAGTATAGAGAAGTTTATCAGTTTATCAGCCTGTTACAGAGATATCTTGATAAGCCGACGACTGCCAATTAAATTCCAAAATTTCTGAAGCAAGATTTTTAAGATAAATCGTATTTAGGATATAATATCGTATTCACTGTAGGAAAATAATTAACATAAATTTTTCTGTTTTAGTTATTTTTGTATAACAAAGCCTTGTTTTCCCACATATTGTAAAAAAATGGTACTTATCAGAACAACTTCATCTATTAAAAATAAAGATCTGATTTTTTTTTTCATGTAGGAAAATGTAACTGTCAGAAAACTGTAAAAGCTTCTAACCGAATACCGAATCTAAGCAAATCTTAATCTTTATTTTGCGACACCACTGAAGATGACATCACTGAAATCTTATTACAGAGAATTTTACGTCGAAAGAAACTTAGAAAGTAATTTGGAGCGAATCCTTGGACAAATTGTCTGGTGGATCTTGAGAGTCCATTCTCTTCTGGCTTCTTGGAATCAGATCTGTGTAATAACCTTGAGTGCAAAATAGAGTCTTCTCAAATATGGATTATCCGTGAGTTAATCCTATTACTGTGGCACAATTTTTTTCAGTGAAAATGACCTATTGATCCACCAATGTCGTAGAACAAAATGAGAATTAGATACGTATATGTTGTAACGCTGAAAGAATAAAGGAAATTAAATGAAAATAGAAAAATTTCAAGTTAGACGTGATGAAATTGTAAATATTACTTCTTGCAATAAGATTCTAGAATTTTACTACAGTCAGTGCAAACGCGATCAGAATAACTAACATTCATGCAGGCTACATTATTAAAAAGGAGAATAATAATACATACACAGAGCGATACGGGTGGAATATAAAACGGAAAACTGTACTTATATTATAATTTTATGTTTAATTATATAACATTAAATGCATATTACAAGAACAGAATCTAGTGTTGCTATAAACTAAACCATTTAAACATATGAAATTAAAATATATAAGGCGGCTAAAGCGCGTTTTGATCTGAGGCCATTAACATAGTCAAACAGAACCAGTTAAATAAAGTAAAAATGCAGAAGCATACAATAGGAAGGTTTGGCGTGCTTTTATTTAAAGTTCTATTAAGCTTAAAGGTGGATGTTAAAAAAAACGTTTAATTAAAGTAGTTAAGTATTACAATAACAAATAGAAAAGGGAAGGAAAAATTCCGCGACCTGGACCAAATTCTTATCAATTGAGCTACCGCGGATATGAACCGCCATGCTGTTATAAGATATCTAATTGGACTTCCAAGAAGCTACCAAAAGGGAATGGAAGTCCAGTTGGGCATCTTGTAACAGCATGGCGGTGCATATCCGCGGTAGCTCAATTGGTAAGAGCAATGCCAGCGATAGGCAGGTCCCTGGTTCGAGTCCAGGTCGCGGAATTTTTCCTTCCCTTTTTTATTTGTTATTGTGATATGTTTGAAGAAGTTTCTACAGTTAATATATTATTTATACTTTTAGGAATAATGTTCAGAAAACCTTATTTTTATAATGATAAATTAAACCTTAGGATCACTATTATGTTACCTACGATAATTCCAGTAGAACAATTAGCATCATAATCAGGGACAGTGAAGAGCATGGGGAAAATATGATCATTTTCGCCGAAGACGAAGAGTATTTGAGATAGATGGAAGAACGTAGTTTAAGAAAAATATGCACTATCTGATAAAAAGTAACCAGATTCCGTAACTGGCATAGAATTAATAAGTTCATCCACTCATGGCTGCTATTACGGCTTTCTTCTTCATGTAAAGTTTTCTGCTGATACGTTGCTGCGGAAATTGACTTCTATTTTTCCGTCAGCTCATTAAATATCGTTGTCCACTTCATTTTGACTCCACTCGGTGTTCTAATTCATTCCAACGGTGTTCATTGGGATTGAGAACAAAGCTTTGTGCAAGCAAATAAGTCTTAAATCACTCATCTCATCGAACCAGTACTGCATGGAACTGGATCTGTGCAAAAAAGGAAATTTTTTGTCCCGGTCATTTGCCCCAGTTTCTTATTTTTATGTATACTGTCCTTTAATTTCACGACAAAAACTACACTACCCAGTCATTGTAATTAATTAACACCCAATCGTTGTTATTTCACCTTGTTAAAGCAAATTCGATATTTTAGCCTTTTGTTTTTGTAAGTCCACCATTCAGTGACACTTCACTGTCACCTAATGGATGGACAAACCGTATATAATCGGGTGAGAAAATCCGCGTTACTCTGTAGTCGTTTTAAGTTCCTGAAGATGGGGTGATACTCGAAACGTCGTCGAACGCACAATAAAAGACGCTACCTATTGCTATTATCAGACCTTTTTTCTCGTTATTCATCAAACAGCAATACAGACCCTAAAATGCTGAAAAAGGAATTGTCGTTTTGATGTCACTTTTGATTGTCATTATTTTTGGAGTTATTGAGAATGTTCATATAGCCCGCAGTATCTCTCATTGGAACTAAGGAAAAAGCACGAACCATAAAAATCATTTCGGCAGGCAGCAACTGCCAAATCCAGATTCTTTCTTTGGATTGACAGACGGTGAAGCATGATTCGTCACTCCAGAGAACGTTTCCATTGCTCTGGATTCCATTGGCATTGATCGTTGTCACTTTAGGATATGGAGATCCATTTTATGCAGCTCTTGTCGACAAACAGTTCTAGAGCGTTATTAAAGTTAGCCGTCGTAGAAATTATTATGACGCTAACACATTATAGAACTGGCTGATATAATAAGAGCGAATAAGAGTGACACATCTAGCAGAGAGGAAGCGAAGAAAAAGAGAAGAATTGAAAGCAAAAGCAGACTGATTAATGTGAGGTTTCTATAAATTTAGTTGTACTTATGACAGCAAACTTTGATTTACCAACAACTTTATGAAGAGCAAATCCAAAAAGCACTAAAGGTGAGCGATAATGGCATCATATTGCTACTCTGTAATGAAGCAGTAGAAATATGACAATAAAAACAAGAAACTATTAAGTATGTTTTGACTCTCCCTCATTGTATGAAAATGAAATAATTTTGATTCTTTCCTCGTAAAATGAAACAATTTTGGCCGTATCAAGACTGTGTTTTTTTTTTATTTTCAAGTCTTCGCCTACACTGACACTGTCGAGATTAGAAACACATCGTTGGTTAAATCACGTTAGGTAATTATTGTTAAAGGAAGGCTCACTTTGAGAAAGTACTCTTGATGTAGCTCTTAATCACTTGGCATGACAAATCGACAATTTGGCATTGGCATTTGCAAAGAATTTCAAGTGATCCCAGTGATCCAAGTGATCCGAATATTATGCTGAAAAACCCTTTAGTTGTAACGAATCTTCGTCGATTACAAGAGTACGAGGAAAATACATTTAGATAAAGTAATTTCGGGTTTAGACGGTCAGAGTTAAATGGAAACCATAGACATAAGAGTCATTTCCGGAATCACGAGTGATCAGCGAAGGGAAGTGAAGCCAAACTAACTCAGGAGAATAAAGATGGCGCGTGAAAATCTAGAGGAAGAATCCTCTCTCAAAATTGATGACAGCTTGGAAGAGAAGCCAAGCTAACATGGCTAAAATAAGCGAGACTAGAAAATGTTCTGTAGAACAAAATAAAATTCAAATAAAATCCAAGCTATTTACCAGTTAATTTCGGAAATGCGATTGGCTAATTTCAGAATGACTACCAAGACTGAAGTATGTGGTTTGTATATGTTTTGTCAACTTCATTTGAAAGATGCTATTATATTTGGTACGAAAAATTTTTAAAGCTTACCCATTTATCCTGAATATGCAGTAGAAATGCCACTTTCATTCTCATCATTTACACATGGCATTCATGAGGGCAACCGTTTAAAATCAATAGAAACTCCTCGAAAATGATGTGGTCGACCATTTAGCTACGGTGATTTTATTGAATGGGATTTATTGTCATGATCAATAGCATATTTCAAATTGTGAGACTGGGGCTACTGGCATTAAAATTAAAAGGTAATCTTCATGCTTATCTCAGTTTTTAATTTGAGACTTTAAATCCGTGCACTGGCCATTAGAAGAGTATTTTATCTTCAATTTCACTCATCTTTGATTTTATATCAACTTAGATCTTCAAATGCTTACATATAATAAGTTGGAATTAGTGCCTGGACAAAAGAAGCAGAAATTGTAAAACAGCTTTGGATTTGGAAGCTAGAGGAGTTTTAACATGGTTGTGATAAATACTTTTTTTTAAACATTTTATTTCTTACTCATACAACAGTGTTTATTGTCTTTGAATCTGTTTATTTCGGATTTTATAGAACTTAGTTGTTGATTGCCTAATATTAGGCATCGTACTCCTTCATTTTTTTTTCATAATTCTCTCTTATTTTTTGTTCTTCAGTGCAAAGCTTTTTGTAAAATTTCTCTTTTGCATCCTTGTTTTTTTTTCTTTGTAAGTTTTCCTTATCTGCTTTTCTGTAAAAATGTCTTTTGCTGTTTACATTATTCTGTTTCTGGGTTTCTCCCTTACTTCTCTTTCTCTGTTTTGCGCATGCTCCCTCTGCGACGGAGAGGGAAATGGAAAAACAAAAAAGATGAATGATGATGGCGCAGCGGAGACAGATATCGGACAGTCGGGTGGACAGTCATCCCCGAGTCTCGGTTGTATGTCCATGCCCGGTATGTGTAATGTGTGTGTGTGGGAGTGGTTTGTCCGGATGCAAAAAGGGACAACGGCGCTTGTTTATCACGTGTGATGCCCACAGACGACCGAGAAAATACCCTCGGCTCGCTCGAGGAGAGCTTTCGAACTGACATATTTGCGCATGCGTGGAAAAAAAGAACAAAAAAAGTGGAAACTGCACTTTAAAAAAACACCATGTTGAGATTTATAGTCCCAATCTCCAGCGGTTTGAGCTTTCGTAAGAAGTTCTCCGCACTGAGGAAGAGCGTCGACTGTGAAAATGTGAATCAAAATTAAGAAACGCATCTAACTGTAAACGGTTCTCCTACGTTACCAACAAAAAATGTTTCTTTCCGTAGTAGTAAAGGCATTTAATTACCTCCTTCCCATGCTCGAAAACGGAGACAATTACCAAAAAATGCTACGACTATTTTTAATATGACACCCTTGACGGCTTATCTAGCAAATGCCAGAAGATCGTAGACGCAACACTTAAAAGAGCACAATCTTTCCCAGCGGGCTTGAGTGTTTTGCCTTCTTGGCCAATGTTCCTGTTCCCTAACAAAGCCCTTCTCCTCGACTTTTTTTCTTCTCTCCCCAAAAAATGTAAAACAAAAAACTGAGCAGGGGAAACTGAATGATTATGAAGAATGTTAACTAAGTTTGCACGAGAATATAATTTTACAGCTTCTTTATAAATGTTTGCATCATTGGGATACATTTCTTGTTTGTGAAAAAATAATATTTTTCAAAGCATATGATTCTTCTCCCTTCTTTTCAGGCATTTGCCCTTAAAGGACAAATTGAAAACTGTATTCATTTAAAAAAGAATTGTCCCCTCCATTATCTCTCTATATAAAAATCCAAAATCTCTGTACATCCATAGGTCTATCCAGCTTTTTTTTTTCGGGGTTCTCGAGCATGTAAAAATTCGGGAAAAAAACTCAAAATATAAAAAAAAAACCTTTGATAGCTAAAATATTATACAGGGTGTAAATTTTAAGTTGACAAAGCAGAATAACTCGAAAAATAAGCTTCACACGAAAAAATGCGTATAATCCAAAGTTGATTATTTTCGAGGGGGCATCTGCTGGTGCTAAAATTAGCCCACCCCCCCCGGCCCCTGGGGGTGGGGCGGGGGGCAACTTTAAAATTTCAAATGGGAACCCCTATTTTTTATTGCAGATTCAGGTCCTACATAAAAAACTACGTACATTTTGTCTGAAACATTTTTTTTTATTTTTGGTAGATGGCGCTGTAATTCAAGAAAATCCATTTTCTCATTTTTGCGTGGAAATGGTTACGGAGAAATAAAAAATACTTATTTACTTCGTAAATTTTGCCGCAAAGTTATTATTTTATTATTTTTTGCCGCGGATTAGGATAATTTTGTTTTGTTTCGTGGTCATGAGGCCACACAACTTTATAATTATCAAACAAATCAACTGATTAGCTAACTAACTAACCGAACATCCTACGTACTAACGAGTGAACTCATTAACTAACAGAGTAAAAAAGTAAAAGACTGTGTAAAGATGAAGTTATTCCCGTTTAAGATTTGGTGGTCCTTAAAAGGACCGATTGTTTTCGTTTTATTTTTTCTTATTTGCAAATACTTGCAAGTAAATGAATTTCGGGGTGCTTGTATTTCCAGTGAGTCCCCTCGCCTCTCACTTTCGGCCTGCTTGTTGTCCTTAAATCCCTTGCATCTCGCCGTTTTATGAAATTAAATGTTCAAATTGATGACCTCCAACTTCGATGCATTTATTGACTCGTTTTGTAAATTCCTGAACACATCTTGATAACATGTCTGGTGTAATTGCAGCGCAAGCATCTCTTATTCTTTGAATCATGTTTTCGCGAGTGGTTGGCGTTTCCTTATAAACGATATCTTTGAGGTAACCCCATAAGAAAAAATCTGGCGATGTAAGGTCAGGCGATCTGGCTGGCCAATTCACAGGACCTTCCCTGCCGATCCAGCGACCATGGTAAAGTCGATGTAGTACTTCGCGCGCTACTAATGAATAATGCGCTGGACAACCATCATGTTGAAACCACATGTGTTGTCGAAGTTCAATACTCAGGTCTTCAAGTAGATCTGGTAGTTCATTTTCAAGTAGGTTACGATATTTGTTGCCATTCAAATTACCGTCTATAAAATATGGACCGATAAGTTTATCGCCAATTATCCCACACCAAACATTAATTGACCAAGGTCGCTGATGGTTGACTTCTCGAATCCAGTGTGGGTTCTGTTCACTCCAGTAATGCATGTTATGTCGATTAACTTCCCCGTGGTTTGTGAATGTTGACTCATCGGAGAAAAGAACTCGTGCAAAAAAATGTTGGTTTGTTTGCATCTGCTGAAGTGCCCAGTGACAAAACGTTAGACGGTTTTGGTGGTCATTGCCATGTAGTTCCTGATGCATAGATACATGATATGGATGAAATTTGTGGAGCTTCAGCATTTTCCAAACACTCATATGTGAAATTCCTGATTGCCTTGATATTTCTCTTGTGCTCGCATGTGGATTATGAGCCACAGCAGCTAGGACTGACACTTGATTGTTTTCTCCACAAACAGTAGCTGCACGGGTTCTTTTTTTCTGGTTCACACTACCTTCCGCAGTAAATTGTTTAATAACTCGAACAAAAGAAGACCGTGATCGCGTTTGGCCAGGAAAACGCTGAGCATAAAGCGCGACTGCATTATCAAAATTTCTCCCACTTTCTCCATAAATGTACACCATCTCAATTTTTTCTTCCACAGAAAGATAATTCATAATGTAAATTCAAAAGCAATACGGCGTTGTACACTCACAAAAACAGTTGAAAAATTACAATCTTTTCTTCTAAAGATCAGAATTTAAAATGTAAACATTCTGAAAAAAATGCCAATGTTTACGTTATTTGTTTGTTGACGAAATGTCTTCAAATTACATTGTAGTTAAAACAATGTAGGAATCGAAATGAATAATAAATTAGTTATTTCCACGCAAAAATGAGAAAATGGATTTTCTTGAATTACAGCGCCATCTACCAAAAATAAAAAAAATGTTTCAGACAAAATGTACGTAGTTTTTTATGTAGGACCTGAATCTGCAATAAAAAATAGGGGTTCCCATTTGAAATTTTAAAGTTGCCCCCCGCCCCACCCCCAGGGGCCGGGGGGGGTGGGCTAATTTTAGCACCAGCAGATGCCCCCTCGAAAATAATCAACTTTGGATTCTACGCATTTTTTCGTGTGAAGCTTATTTTTCGAGTTATTCTGCTTTGTCAACTTAAAATTTACACCCTGTATAATTTCTAAAATCCATTAACTACGGTTTTGAGTAATACCGCCCCGCAAAAAACATCAGCAGGAAGCAAATGTTTTATATACTATCGAATGCAATATCATTTATTTTTCTATCATTAATAGTTTTGACATTATTAAGGTTTTCGTGATCAATACTTTTCGTGACATTTACGATTTAAGCGTAGCATCCCAGTATCGAAACATAAGACGTACTCTATGTCAAAATGAAAATTGTATTTTTCAATAAGAGGAAGCTCTACATACCGTTTATATTGTATTTGGAGCTTTGAAATGAATATCTCTGCCATTTCTTCATTTTTTCAAAAAAAAAAAAATTAATTTCTCTAAAAAGGCTTAACCCATTTCCATAAAAAATGGTCAATATATAGTTAAGAACCATACTGTCTGAATTTCTAAAAAATAAAAAAAAATAAAAAAAAATAAAAATATCTGTAAGACCCACACTCTATCTCTTTGTTTTTATCGATAAAACTGGATTCAAACTTTAAAAGTTCAACATTTCAGGGCCTCTATCTCCTAAACGGTTGGATCAATTGAAAAAATACCAAGAATAAAACATTTCTCAAATATTGCGTACAATCTGATTATACCATTAACAATAGGGGTTTCTATTTAAGATTTCAAAGTTACCCCCTCCCCCCAGCCCCCTTCACAAGGGGGGGGGGGTAATGTTTTAACTAATGAATTTCTCCCGCGAAATAATTCACTTTTGATTTTGGACATTTTTTCGTACAATATTTAGTTTCCGGAGATATTCAGTTGTCTCAAGATAAATGCCTCTCCCTGTATAAGCGACAGTTTGGGACACGGAATCCATATTTCCTTCTATATTCATAAACAATGAATTTGGATATTCGTGTAGCCTAATGTTTGTGATAGATTTTGTTTTGAGAAGGACTTGAAGCACCCAGGTAACAGAAGTGTGATATCTTAGCTTCATCAATTTCATCCGCCCTGTGTGAAAGATTTCATGCTGTGTAAAACAAATATAAAACTATTCAAAAATATGATATTATAAGTTATAGAAGAGCAGGCGTTTTTGCAATTTTTTGAAATGTAACTCTTTAACGAATTCGAACCTATACTGACAGACTGGTCTAAATATAGAGGACTGATCGCCGCTGATCTCAATGATATTTGTATTGTTAAAGCTTTGTACAATGGTGTAGTGAGATCTATGCTAGGAAGGGTTTACTCTGTGTGGCCAGATTATTATGACCATCCTGATGTCTGTAGGCAAATTAGCTATGATTTCGCGCTGAAGTTGCTAAAGAGCCGGACTAGTGTAAATAGGCAAGCAGGTTGTTTACCACGACTTTGGAAGTGATTTGTTTCAGAAGATTATAGGTAAACGACGCGATTTAACAGCCATGGAGTTAATATCAGCAAAACGGCTGCATTCGTTAAATGTTCAAGAGCAACTGCTGTTAAATTGTTACAGACTGCGCTGTTTGCCGGAAAACTGATCTGAACGTGCCAGTTGTGATCATCAATGTTCTGGCAGAAAGGAGAGTGGCAAGACTGGTACAAGACAACAGAAGGGCAACAGCGCATCAAATTACCGCAGATCATTATCAGGGATCTTCTCAAATGATCTCTAAACGCACTGTTCGCCATACACAGCATAGTGTGGAATATGGGAGCCGAAGGCTAGTTCGAACACCTTTGCTATCTGCAGTTAACAAGATAAAACGTCTCCAATTCGCACAGGAACAACAAGGATTGGACAGTTGAGCATCGAAATAGAGTCATGTGGTCTGATGAACCACGTTTTCATGCAGATAACAGAATGAGAATTTGACGGAAACTGCATGAAAGCATGGACCCCACATGCATGAGTACAATCGTTCAAGCTAGTGGGGGCAGGCTCCGTTTGGGACATATTTTCCTGGCATAATATGGGTCCTTTATTTGCATAGAAAAACGTCTGAATATCAGAACATATCTAAGTATCTTTGCTGATCAAGTTCATGCAATCATGTTGATGGTGTATCGTAATGGAGATGGCTTCTTCCAACGTGACAGTGCGGTATGCCACGCTACTCATATTTTGCAGGAATAATTTCAAGAAGAAACAGTTCCTGTGCGTTGTTTGCTGCAAAAAATTTCTTTTGCTACTGAATGTATGCTTTAACAATTGATTCGACAATTGAAAATGATAGGCGAGATTGTTGCGGTCGCCACGAACGACGACGAACCTGGCTTAGGTGGCCCCCATAATGACCAAATCTCAATCCAATTGAGTATTTGTGGGAGAAAGTTGAAAGAGTCATCAGACAGGTGGTCCCAAAACAACAAATTTCACATATAGGATAGTCTTATTCATCAGGCAAATACTGTTATGACAGCCTGTAACAAGCAGGGAAAGACATCATCTGCGAAGCACAACATTGCCCGAAAGTCGAAGCTCACTGATAGAGACTGAAGGGGTTTGAAGCGGAATGTGGACAGAAAGCACAAGACAACAGTATTCATGGTGTCAGATTCATCGCATCACCATTCAACATCTTGTGGAGTAAATGCGAATCGCCGCAGTATTGAAGGCAGAAGGTGCCCCAACGAAGTACTCATGGGGTGGTCATAATAATCTAGCCACTCAATGTATATTCATCCTAAAGTGTCGATACCTGATATGGAAATATTGTTGTTCGGTGCGATAATGAAATATTCACTAACAACTAGACGAGTTTGTGACAATATGGAGGTGGATACGAATATTGCAATTATGACAGTTAGCATTATCAATGTAGATGCTACATTAAATTTATACGCTCTTAGCTTTATGAAGAAACATTTTAATTTAGATTTGATACCCATCGAATCACCTATTACATTGGGTGGCAGTACTATAAATTTGATGTTTGCGCGAAACATTGTTTTTTTTCTATTGCCATTTCTAGCATACTCCCAACACAGCCCCGTAATTCTTTTTGATTCCGTATCATTATCTCGTGGTAGGCCTGTGCGAATGTATTTTATTCATTTTATGTATTCAATTTATTTTGTTACTGAATTTGCTAATCTCCAAAGCTTTGCAACGGCACAAGGTTTTGTGTGAAAAGCTTGAAACCAAATTTTTAATCGAAGCAGTTGTTTTGACGGGATGTGGCAAAGGCTCAGAGGTTTTCATTACAAGAACACCAATTATTGCTAACAACGTTCCATTCCCATTCAAGCGAACATAGTTTCTAGTCAGATTTGCTTTCGTCGTAACGATTAGAACTATTCAATTGTATGAACATTGTTCTCCAGTTAGATCTGGGAACAATTTAAATGTATTCATCAGCCGGAGGTGTCACAAAGAACATTGTTTTCCCCCCAAGATCTCCAGAATAAATAAACAATGGTATCATTTTCATTCTAATTCCTCTCATTTTTGAAACCGCATACATCATTCTACACATCGTTCCGTGTGTATACGGTAAAACTAATCTTAACATTAGGTCCTCTCCTGAAGAGCCTATCACTTTTATTCCTGTAAATATGTTTCAACTCTCCATAGAGCTGCTTTAATTTATCACTGTGGACTATCTGCTGATCTACAATCCTAATTCCTGTTGTTTTAAAATTACTTCCATTTTAAAATTACCGAGCGAAGCCGAGTAGAACTGTTAGTTTCTTTGTAAAAATGTAGAATACATGTTGCTTAATGTTCTTCAGTATGTTATATAATTTTAACTATATTCACAATAAAAGTTAATTATATCGATAACGGACATATAACCTAACGTTGTTTATTCGTTTGGATTAGATCATTATTACATTAACGAATAAACAAGTTGCTAATGAAGCGTACTGACGTTATGTTCTTCAACAGTTGGGCTTTAAAGCATTCATATGACATGTAAAATGGTTAGGGCAGACCATATCTCCTTAGCAATAATTTCCTTTCGTCTTTCGTTTTTTCCACATTTCTTTTCTCTTGCTTTTATGATTTGCTGTAATCCATCCGATCTCAAATATTTTTTCAAACCCATTCCACCGTAGATCTTTGATGATTGGATTTACTTGGGCAAGGCCTGAACACAGGGAGAATTGGATTTATTTCTTAGGAGATTTGACTTTATATATTTGAGATTGTTCGATGAAATTCATGGTCGTCCGTCTGTCTCTTCCCGGTTTTGTAATAAAAGATTTTCATATGGTTCCAAGACCCTTTCCCTCTGGCTTTAACCACAGTTTCTAGACGGGAATCTTCTCTTTTTCTCCTTCGCTTTTATGAACCTCTTCCAGTGTCGGCTCTCTCCATCGTTTTGTCTCGGTCGTCGTCGTTGTCTCTACGACTGTCTCCATCTCCAATCATTTTTCGTCATTCTCCTTTTTAGGCTTTTCGATTTTTGCCGCTCTTTCGAGTCGTAGAAGACGGAGGAGGGGGGTCTACGGGGTGGCTTGGGGCGAGGTGGGAGAAGAGGAGTCTCCGTTTCAATCCGACACTAGGGCGCGTACACCAGGGGTTTATCGCAATTGGACATTGTGACTGCGGCTGACGTGGCGCAGAGTCTCCACCGCCTGACCATTGACGCGTTACAACCCCTTCCTTACACTCACCCCATAGCCTCCCCCCCCCCCACCCCTTCCTCGAAACCTCCACCACACTCACGGTCCTATCTCCTCTCCAGGAGGTTCACTTCCATTTACTTTGTGTCATTTCGGGAACTGTGCAAAGGGATCAAGTCGCCGTGATTGCTTCCATCCGTCGTCCGCCCTGAGAGTCGCGAAAACAACAAAACTTGAGAGTTTATTGAAAGCTTCACTCAAATCTTTTTTTTCTCTCTCGCTTCCCTTTTCTTTTTATTTTTAACTTCCCTCTTTTCTCACCTCCTCCTTCACTTGGCTTTAGAGTCAAGTGGACCTTGAGCGCGTTGAGAGCTTTGTTAAATTTCAACTTCTACCTCTCACCTCCTACCCAACAACCGGCAGCACTTTTTTTTCGGAGCAAAAAAAAAAAAAAAAAAAAAAAAAAAGAAGAAGAAGAAGAAACAGCGCCTCATGTAAAATGAGATTCACAAAATAGTTCATCTGACAAGACTCTCTCTTCCTTTCGACACCACATGATTATTCCCACAACTGTTCGACACTTCCCTTCGGTTCCTTTTCGTTATGTTCCCCGCGTAATATGCGCTCCTTCTCCTTAAAGGGGCCCGAAAATTACCTGAGTTTCTTTGCTACGATGTAGCAACTCTAATTAAAAAAAATAGAAACAACTTGCACTTAATTTCCTTTTTTTTTAATTTCATGCTGGCTTTGAAAAGAGAACGAAGGTTACCGGTAAATGAAATCCGAAGATATCAACATACATTTGTGAATACGCTTTGGGGAACCTGATTACTTATCCGAATATGGTATACAAGTAAGGAAATTAAGCATGTACAATAGTAGCTCACCAAATCACTGTTAGATGTCATGGTTCTGCAGTGACAAACCATTAAGGATGAATATAAAAGTGAGGGGAGGCCTCTTCGCTGTTTTGACGAATCTAGACCATTAATCCTTTTAAAGGTGGTCGTGTGCATTTCGTCCTCTTTATTTCTTTGTGGGGAGTTACGGTTGGATGGTCAACAAGAAGACTCAGAGTAGGACCCGCAAATACCGTTGCTTTCGGCAAACCAGCCCTGGTTTCGTTAATGGGTTGATTAATTCTTTTATATTCGAGATGCTATCTCGTGTCAACTCCATAATGAATGTCCTTAATCTGTGATAATGGCATTCGAATTAAAAGGAAAACAGAGAAGTGCATTGGGCACTTGAATTTTTATTCCCAGTGTTGGATGAAACTTTTTTAGCGTATTCAAATATATTAAAACAACATATTAAAAAGATTGTGCATCTGTCCTTTTGCCGTAACAGATATAGTGTACGAAGATTACTCAGAAAGTAAAGCCCTCTCATTGTTTTCCTCTGGAAAATTGCTCACGCATAAATGAATTTTTCTACTTACTCCCAATGAACTTGTACAGTCTTAAGCCATTGCCTTGCCCGTACCAGCTCTTGTCCTGTTCACGTAGCCTTGTCCTCCAATGAATGAATCATCACATTTATCTCAAGTGAATGCTTGAGTCAATCAAAAAGATGACAATCAGATGCAGCCTTATCGGAATTATAGTGGCGAGGGTAATGGGGAAGGACAGTCCAATTTAATTTGGCGATTGCTTCAGTTACATTGCTGACTGGAAACATCAGGAACAATTGTCGTGATGCGCCGATCCTTATGGGCTGATGTCTGTATCAGGGTTGTATTGCTCTGATTCCACTTCCTAAAGTTTAATCCCAATTTTCAACAGTATCATTCATTTTGATTGTATTATTTCCAAAACATTTCCATACATAGATGTGTTGCGATTGCACTCTGATGCTTATGAATGTCCATTAATGTTTATTTTTTCCGCAACTGTGAATTCAATTGCAAATTCCTTGCATGTCAAATGCTAGTCATTCATAGATGCTATTTTAACACATTGCTAAATCTGCACCATCTATCCAAAAGCTGCGCAAATGTTAAAAAAAAACAAACAACAATTACCTCCGGGGCATTATTTCCCGACCTTTATTATTTTACTTTTATACAGGATTTTATTTAGAAGTTGTTTAAATGGAAGTTTGGATATTTATAAATTTTATAATGTACTTTCAAGCAAAGTTTCAATTTACGTTCTTTTAAAGATCTGAATTAAAAGTTGTTCTTGGGTCCAAAAAACGTTGCACATTATTTTCAGTTTAAAAAAACCATCGTAAAACTCAATATGTTGAATGCATTTGGAGAACAGTGATTGCTCTGCTATTTATAGATTCAAAGGCTATATTGAAAAGTCTGTATTGTTCAGGATATACTAATGCACTTGGAACTCGGATTTGAAAGAGCTGAACCTCTAATTTCATGCTACCAGAGCCTGAATCTATATTCGCATGAGCTTGTTTAGCTCAACTGAATTGATTCACAACCGAATCAGTTCACTAGGAAATATTGTGTGTTCATCAAACTTAATTTCTTTATTTATTATTGTGCGTTCATCAAACATTCTGATGGTTTGGATAGGAGAAATTCACGACCGGCGAACCGGGTGCCCGCTTCCCATTGGGCTTTCCATCTTGACAACTTGGTTGTTCTTTGTGGCTCTTAGTGACAGCATGGCTGTACAAGGGTCTGCGATAGCCCAATTGGTAAAGGCGTTAACCATGACAGTCGAGGTTCCTGGTTCGCAGAATTTTTCTATCCATTTTCTAATTAATATCATTTACCTCCTTGGAGAGATTAAGTTCTTATTTTCTGAGAAAGAATATTTCTGAATGTTTTACACGGGGATTAACATAAATCTGATTTTGAAATTTACTTTTTCCTTTTTTAAATTAGGTTGGGTTTTTTTTTAAATTATAATCCGCATTTTAGTGTAATCTTTTGGCTTTTAAGAATTTTGCCTAGGAAACAAAAGCGTATAATGTAAAGCATGAATATTACTGAGGCATCCATAAAACTAAAACATGGCGACGGTCGTTAACATTCCGGAATTCTGGAAAAACCTCGTAAATTGTCCAACAAAGTATCTTCAAGGTTGCACATTGTGAGGCCTTTAAACTCTTAGGCCTTTAAAATATTATTATATTTTTCCTAATCTTCTAGGAGTGCGTTTCTCATTTGCTTTGTTCGTATGCTTTCTTAAAGATCAGGATTACACTTTACATGTTCGCAGGAAGTAGCGTCTGTTTTCTTATAGTATCACGACCTTTTTGTAGATTCCGAGACTTCGAGGCTGCCGAAAAAAATTTTTCAAAATGTGGTTGCATTATTTATTCTGCGGTATTCAGTAGACTATATAATTTACAAACTGGGTGAAGCCGAAGTAATGGAATGAAATGAGAAGAAGAAAAATTTTTGCGGGAAAAAAAAAAAAGATTTCAAATGGGTGAAAAAGAAAAAGGAAAATAAATATTTTATTTTTAAGATAAGCCCAAGTTGGGAATAAAAATAAAAAATCTAAATAAAAACTTTAAAAAAGAATGATGGAGATAGATGGTTTACAGCCTCGGTTAAAGTTTTGTGAAGCGGCGTGCGAGGGAGTTGCCTACTTCCGCTTGCATGAAGCGTTTCCGGTTAGCTCAGCGCCTGTATGTTTTTGGAGAAGCTAGCTCGCTCTCCTTTCTTCTTGTGTGCTTTTTCCTGGAGTGGAGGGGAATCTCGTTGGGCCCGCGCGTCCGTCGGATTCATGCTCCATTTCCCTCGGCCGGGCGAGGCGTGCGCTGCACGGCGACGGGAGCTGCTTGACTGCCCCGGCGGAAGAAGCCACGGGAGCCCCCCGAGTTTTGATGGTGGCGGCTATAAGAGTGGGTAGAGAGAGGGTGGGGGCAGTGAACTTCAACGTTCGTCTTCTTGTAGCAGATGATCGATTTAAGATCGAGATAAACACAGGGTCGAGATCGTCGACTGGCCAATAGCAGCAGTATCTCGCGCGAGCGTAATTTTCATGTTAAAAGCTTTTCTTGGGAACATCACCATTTCCATTTTAATTGTTATTTCCAGCGCTATCATCAAAGCAGTCTCTGTCCAGTGTTAATAAGGCGTCCTCTGCCCCTATTCAACTTGGCATTGTCGTCTACTTCATTTTTAACGAAACGCGATAACGTATCTACATTGGAACCTTTCATTGGACGTGCTAATGGCGCAATATTCTGTTCCTTAGTTTTGAACATTTCTCCCTAGACAATTCACAGAAATAGATATCGTCCAACAAACTTATGCTTGAATAACATTTCTAGAAAAGATAAATTCTAGATGCAACAAATGATATTTATGCATTTAGATGAATTCATAATTTTACTCAAATATAAGACTCTTCTCCTTCAAAATATTTCAAGGAGAGCAAAGATGAAGTTGTTTTTTTGTAGGCATTTGAAAGCAACAATAACTAATAAAGTTAAAAAAAATTTGTTTTAGAAATATGAAGTAAAAATCCCCGCCTCCCCTTAGCGCGACTTTTATTATTTAACATAGGAAGACGGTTTTAAAAGTTCTCGCTTATTTCCACGGGTATCAGAAAACCGAATGATGACAGCCACACACACAGGTCTTTCTTCATTCCAATGGTGTAATTAATATCCGTACGATTAAATTTGAATTTATAAATGGTGTCCAAGTATTCTTGATTCTTTTTATAGTTTAGCAGCATTGTCGTCTATGGCGAAGTGCTCGACACGAATATCGAAAGCTTTTGATTTCTCTTCAACGTAAATGCAGCACCAAAACCACGCGCGATTGCCGAGAAACTTTGCGGAAGAAATTATTTTTTTAATGAAGAAAATTGTTCTTGAAAAATCAAAATCAGTTTATATCTTAATTTTCAATAGAATTGTCGCTATTTCAGCTGCTTACAAGTGACATGAGTGTGAATGACCTAGCAAACCCTTAGTTTCATTCAAGTAATCAAGTTTCAGTTTTAAATTGTATATTTTGAGAAATTTAAGGAGCGGTTTAATTTAGAATGATTAAAATTTTTAAAATTAAAATTAAATTATACGCATTTCTGAGTGATATTTGGGAAATCTGTCCATTGCAAATAGATATCGCTAAATATGTACAAGCAAATCAAAACGAACTTTAGAAAAGGGAAAGAAAAATTCCGCGACCTGAACTCGAACTAGTTAGCACGACTTTCATTGGCACAGCTCTAACTTTCTCTTAACTTTATAATTTGATATGTTTGAAGAAATTCATCAGTCTCATTATTATCTTCTCTTTGAGTTGAATTTTCATCAGTTTATTTGATGGTTTAAGAGTAAGATTAGGTTAGGATTCCCGATTTACGGGTCGGGGGCCTGTTCTGTCAGTTGAGCTGTTTTGTGCTTCAGGGAACACTTAATGAACATATATTGTCACCGCTTGGCGGTTCATTGTCCGTGTTAGTTCTATTGGTCAGAGCCAGCGAAAGGCGTGGCGTGTTCCATGGTTAGAGTGCTGGTCGAGGAATTTTTTCATTTCCTTTTCTACTTTGTAATTATATGCTTGAAGTATATCTTCAGTCTCATCATCATCTTCGCTTTGCTGAAGTTTAGATTTTAAACTAAGTTTTATCGATGATAGTAAGAGATAGACGGCCAGTTTTGAGACTGCCACTTTTTGATGATCTTTAAGAATCCAATGTCAGGGTTTTTTTTTTTTAAATCCAAATTTTGTTGTGGACATACTTACAGGCACATAGACTCGTTCTGTTGGAGGAAGGATTCTGGCGGGGATTGGAAGAATTAATTGAAACAATATCGGAATAACGTGAATTTAATTAAATGCAATTGATTGATATATTAGTTGATGACAAGATCATTCCTTTTTATTTGCTGATTTGAAACTGAGTTTTTCAGAAAAAAGAGAATATATGGTGCTCTTCCTAAAGGAACAGGCAAAACATGCTGCACTTACAAGTTAGAGTTTTCCGTTTTTGAAGATTTAGCATATTTGAAGTCGATTAAGAGAACGAATTTTTAAGAATTCAAGAAATATATCTTGACGAAAATTAATTATAGAATCGAAGTTTGGACTTTTTATAGTATTTCTATACTAAGATGTTGAGAAAAAGCATATAAGAACTGTAAGCTGGCAATTTATAGAATTAAATATCTTAAAAAGTAGCATTCATAAATTCAGTACATATTACTTCTATTTAAAATAGTTCAAAACCATATTTTTGGGTGCTTCTCTCATTCAAAAAAACCTTTTTTGTTCTTAACACGATTTATTTTTAACTACTGAAGTTTTATGATAGCATTTTAGAATCTCTATTTAAGCATGGATTTTTTTTAGGTGTATATATGTCGCAGACTCGTAGCATAATTAGACACTTCGTGAAATGTTCAGACACTTCGCGAAGTGTCCAGATGCATTCTACCGAATTACAGTATCTGTCTGGACACTTCGCGAAGTGTCTACGGCAGGTCAGACCGATACAGTAACAGTAAGCAATGGCAGTAGGTCTGAATTTCGCCCAATGGCAAAAAAGTTCTCATCATCGAATAATCGGTCGATCGCCGTATAAGGCTTTATTTGGTTTCGATCCAAAGTTAGGATTATCTTCCAGCAATTTACCTTTATCCCTTACTCAAACCCTGCATACAGAAGATTTGGACAGAGTTCTAAATGAAGATAATAATAACAGCTGTGATGAGGACATCGATACAGGTAATCAAGACGAAGATGTTGCTCAAAGAAACACAGTAGGACAAGAATCAAAAAGTGCAAATGAACGAAAAATTTTGCTGTGTTTGTTCAAAGGGGATCAAGAAGTGAAATGTAAAATATGTAAAAGTTCTTTTCATTTTTCATGTAAATCTCCATCTGGGACTAATGATGCACGTGTAATCTGCCATTTGTGTGATCACCATGAGTCAATGCAGATCATTCAAGAAGATTCAGTAAAACGATTGAAAATGGCCGCTGACAAAATGCTATCAATTTCGCCATCGAAATTGCCCACGTTGACGGTAGGAGATTGTGTACTTTTAGCAATTCCAAAGGTTGACAGTCGATCCACAAAATCTCGTAGGTGTTGTAATCACTGAAAAAAATGGTTTATATCAAATAGGATGCAAACATGGAATTGTAAAAGGTTGGTACGGAATCGAGAATATCAAGAAAGCTGGTTCAACTTTTTTAAACGAAAAGGAAATTGACTTTACGAAGGAATTGTCATTGCGAAAAGCTGTTAAACAAAAGTTCCGGAGGGCAAGGGTACTTTGTGTTCTTGCAAATCGTCTAAAAAACATTGCTCAACAAAAAGATGTATATGTAAAAAGGACGGTAGGCAATGCAATAGTAGATGCCATGGTAGTATGCCGTGCCTTAATAAATAATACTGAATGACTTTTAATTAATTTTGATATTATATGTTTCATCCACAAATATTCTTTTGTAAATCAGCCCAAATTCATTTTGTTTAGAATGAAAATAAATATTAAATAAAGAAAAATAAAATTGTGTTAAAATTTTTTTGACAATGTCCTATTATCCATTTTACTACTTTTTTAGAATAACTATTCAATACTATCTTATAATATTCACCATAAATTTTTTATGCTTCCTTCTTCTTGCTTCAATTTCTTTGAATAATCATTTCAGTTTCCGTTTATTAAATTTTTCACATAGAATTTTGTTTTTGAGATTGTCATCTATTTCGCAAGGTAATACTGAATATATTACAAGAAATTTATACTATAACCATTCAAAAAGTTTTACTTTGCATTAATATTTATTTATACAATTACATTTTTTTAATTTTATAACAACTAAAATTTTATATTCTTCATCACGTTCTTCACTATTATACTGAATATATGCTCGACGGGCCATTGATTCGAACCACTAATCGTTTTAAATTCGTCGTGCCGCCACAGGTGAAATCTCGTGTCATTACGAGTTTCCCTGTCAATACGTTTACTGAGTGGAACAGTATTCCGGATAATATCCGGTGTTCTGTGGATCATTGTGTTAACGGAAAATGTAAAAATACGTGTAAACATTTTAATTTTAAACTGAGTACTTATGTCATTACTGAACTAAAGAGAAAGTTTTTACGATTTTAATACTTAATTTTTGTTAATTTTAACTACGTTAATGACTACGCTGCATTGTATCCATTATATACCTAATCCAAGGTGCTAACTAATAAATAAATAAATAAATAAATAAATAAATAAATAAATAAAACTATCATTGCAAAAATTGTTGAAATTAATGACTAATAACTAAAACCTTTTTTGAAAATAATATATTTTATATTTAAATCAAATTCGTATGAAAAATATTAAATTTCAGTTTATATGGCAAATATTAAAACAGTTTTTTGTCATTGCTATAGCTAAAATTTTTCTGTATCCGGATTTGACAACGTTACTGTATCGGTCTGACCTGCCGTAGACACTTCGCGAAGTGTCCAGACAAAATACCGAATTACAGAATGAGTCCAATGCAACTAGACACAAAGAGCGCTTGGTTTTCTTCAACAAGTGCTCGAGCATATCAAGTGAGTTGTTTCTCCCTTGGTCTACGGTACGAAATGTTCTGCGATATATTTTAAAGTGGTATCCATACAAAATCGTGTCTATGGAGGAAGCATACAGACTGCCTGAATTAAAAGCAAGCATAACACGCCATGTTACTGCAATTCCTCAAGAAACCCTTCGCGCTACTATTGAGCACGCTACAACGCGATTTGAATACATGTTTGAGACAAATGGAATGCATCTTGAACAATTGCGTATGAATAAATATTTTTCTGCGTTTCCAATTTGTGTTTTTTATTCTTTATGCGGCACTTTTTCACCTAAATTTCACCGAAATTTAAACTCTCTCTCTTTCCCATAGTCCTTTATAACGTTTATTCCAAGTTTCATCAAAATCCGATCAGCAGAACGGGCTCTAGAGGGGTCTGAATAGTGTAACTTAAATTATAACTGCCCTGTATTTATGCTTCGCCGCATACAAATGTTAAAATTTGATTTTTCAACCAGATGGTACTAAAGTATACCTATATATTTTGTTAACTGAGACCCTGATCGTGATAGAAGCTTAGTCCTTCCTACCAATATGCCATTAATAATATTTCTTCCCTGAACTCGTTATTTTGATGTTGCCTAAAGCGCAATATCTAAATCTAATCGCATTTTATTTAAATTCAGTAGTCTTGTCTACTAGTATAAATTCAATTTTACGTTAACAAAGTTCCCAATGTTACGTTTAATGTTTTTTGACGATTTTTTTAATTGTTTGTTGTGCATGCATATTGTAAATGCAGGGTGGATAAAAATATGGAAACGCTACATCATGTGTAGGCGTGATATTGACGACATGTTCTTTTGCTTCCGTCGTGTGATCGGACACCTAACTAACAGCTGGAAAGCCTCAATTTCTTCATTCACAGCGTGCGTTGCTATTAATGGTCTACTGAGTCAATTCAGAGCTTACCGAGTTAAAAGAGTGCAAACTTTTGCTGCTTGCTTAGTCAGTGCCTCTGTAACTGAAGTTGCCAGTTTATTTACATGTTGCGAGGTATATTATGGTATCAAATACTATGCACTTTTCGGGTAAACATCGTCTGATAAGCGTAAATAACTGCAGAGCTTAATCTCAATCTTTCTAAATCTTGCACAAAACAATGAGGGGAGGAAATTTCATAAGCAAAATATTCTTGGACGAACTGCGATTCCCAAACCACTAATGACCGATGTTAATTCTCTGAAGAGGAGAGATGGAATGTAACACACCTAAATCATGAACTAGTGATGAATGGGAAAACTCTAATATGTTACGATGAATTCATCATTGGTCCGATCAACCACTGGACAAGTTTTCGTGTGGCATACTCCGTCTCAAGTTTATGAGCAGTGGTGACTGGAGTTTCCACTTCTCAGAAAACTAGGGCAAATTTTGCATGAAGTATCATCTTCCATTTTTCCACCATCCAGGACGTATTGGTCAATTCACAGGCCATCTTGGATGCTGAAGGTGGTCCAACATGATATTAAGTAAAGAGTTAGTTTAGTTACTAGGTGTTTCCAAATTTTTCTCTAACCCTTGAATGTATGGTGCTAATATTCATCCAACTTTGTTTATCCCTTTTTTATCTATTTTATTATCGAAACCATTTACGTGTATTTATTTCATTATTCTGTTTGCGTTTTGTTAAATGTCGACATGCTGGACACGTATTTTCCTTCTTTTACAGATAATTCCATACCGCAATTCCTTCTTATATTTTATCTTGGCTACATCATTAAAATTATGTGTTACAACTCAAATTGTAGTTTTTTGTATACAGTAGACTTAGCATCTTAATTTTCATAAAAATGCAATTATTCTGAATTTCACGTATTATTATAGTTAATAGATATCCTCGGCAAAAAATTATTCCTAAAAAAATAATTATTCCGAACTAATCATTCGGTTCTCCTGTGAAGTATCTCTCTCTCTCTCGCTCTTATTCTCTTTCCCTCCCTCTATCTAATTACGGTATAGAGCAAAGAAGGATATGAGTTAAATAAATTTAAAGTTAAAAAATGGCTGTTCATTATATATTAGATGGGATTAAAAGAAGGAACAAGATTAGAGCTGAGTGAATGAGTTGCCGGTAACACCCTTTTATCATTACCGATTGGATGAGAAGAAGGCCACTAGCAATTACTGGAGAAGAAGAGAGAGAGAGAGAGAGACTTTGGGGTTTGTGAAAATGATAAGGGTGGGGGCTATTTACACCTCTCCAATCTGATTAAAAGGTGGAATCATGCAGAGAGAAAGAGAAAAAGAAAGGGAGGATGATGAAAAAAGTGCGGGCGAGGATATAATTGACGGATCGTGCGAACGAGTTTCTCCCAATCGGCGAAGAAACGACAACGGCGACCGACCAAGACCGAGAAATTGAGGGAGAGAAGGAATCGTGCGATAGACATAAAGAATAAAAAGAACAGAGAAAAGGAATGGGATGAAGGGTGGATATTATATGTAGAAGAAAAGAAAAAAGAAAAACTGGTTTTCATTTCGATTGATATCGCTTATGGATGTGGTACAGATTGCTCAACAAGAAAATAAAAAAATGTTTAAAAATCAAGAACAATGGCTCTTTATTTTTGCAGTAGTCCTCTATGAGTTATGATACATTTTATTACTAAAAATTACGATAGTGTTGCGGAAATTATAAAAATTTTGAAAGATTAGCGATGATTAATGGATCAATGAATATTGTCTAGCTTATTGGCCATGATGTTCCAAATATCCTTCATTATACATTTTATATGTGTAGATTTCGAGATTAAAATTAAGTCCATGTGTTGAGTACTTGTCATTTTTTTTTAATAATTTGGATAAATATTTAGACAAAGTTTCACGGGCTTTAAAATAAGATTTTCTCCCCTTTATCTGAAAAGAAGTTCATGTAACTGTAATCTGCTCCATCAGTTCCTGTTCCATTAACATAAATTTCGGCTTAGGCTTTTCACGAAAGGTATGTTATTTTATCTTGATGAACAGCACGATGTGGTTTGTACTTGCACATTTAATAGAAAAACTGTAAATAAAAATGATTGATTTACAACTTGTTTACGAAGAGTTCAAAAACTCACATACGTAAGACGGGAACTTTATCGACGTATGTTAAATATGTTGTGGATTGCTTAACACTTTATATTTTTTATAAATTCGCACATAGACTGTTTTAATAAAAGAAATATTATTTGCCGCCTAGCGGTTGATTTCGGAAATAAATACAGGTGTTTCGTTTGCTATACAGGGTGTATCTGAAACCCTGTCACAAACTTTTAGAGGAGGTAGTATGGATGATTCTAAGCAAAAAATTTCATATGAACATGGTTTCGAATTTGAACGATAACCGAGATATGAACACAAATAAAAATACTGCCACTAAGATCAACAAGTTAATAACTCAGGTTCTATAACACATAGCATAATGAAGTTTGGGGGAATAATATGATACATATAACTTTGTTTAGGGTTAAAATTTGATCAAATTCCAACAAGTAGTTTCCGAATTACGCAGTCAACATCGTAACACGTGCTCACATATGAGTACTAACCACCACATGTTACGATGTTGATTACGTAACTCAGAAACTACTCGTTGGAATTCGATCAAATTTTAACCGTATACACAATTCTATGTAGGCTAACCTATTATTCCCCCAAGCTTCATTATGCTATGTGTTATAGAACCTGAGTTATTAACTTGTTGATCTTAGTGGCGGCATTTTTATTTGTGTTCATATCTCTGTTATCGTTCACATTCGAACCCATGTTCATATGAGCTTTTTTGTTTAGAATCATCCATACTATCTCCTCTAAAAGTTTGTGACAGGGTTTCAGATACACCCTGTATACCAAAACTGAAAGACTAATTTACTTTATTTCAAAATTTTGACACACTGGCGTCAAATGCCGTCGTGTTTACTAATATACCGAGTCGTTCAAATCGGAAGAAAAAATTGCCTGCATGACGGCTGTACCCAGCTACGTATGCTTGCATCGTTCCCGCGTCGATCCGACATGGTCGAAATTTTGATTTGGTGGCGGCTTAGCTCTAGGTCTGTTTTGTACCGTTAAAACATAGGTGAATAATTCCTATGTTAGGTTTACATCCTAAACCCTGACGTTTGCATACTCATCTCACTCGGTCTGCGACATCGATCAGACTTCCTTGGTTAGGAATAATTTCCGACGGAGATTTGTCTCCTACATAGTAATTAAATGCTGGTCACAGTTAGCTGACAGTGTCCGTTCCTTGTCTACCTATAATTCATTTAAAAAAGCAGTTAATTTTTTTTATTATCCAACAACTTTTCGTTTTATACAAATTGAAAGTTGATGTTATTAAAATCCTATATAATCCTTATCAAATGTCGTAGACCTTAATGTACTTTGATTGTGTACGTATTATCTGTCAGGGACCCTACTCGTCGGTCATTTTGGCCATATTGACCCTGACAGTTATTTTTATAATCCTAATAAAATATTAATAAAAAAATAATGCAGTAGCAAAAGTAATGAAGTAGAAGTAATGACCTCCGTTTCGAACCATGCACAATTCATATCAATTATTCAATGTTCCCCGTTTACTGCGCACAATTGCCGGTGTGATCATCTGAAATGCATGCTTGAACCTTGGCTTTATAGGTCTTCCAGAGAGGTTGGATGTTGGGAATACTATGTGTTTTTTTATAAAACCTCACATAAAGAAATCAGAGATGTAAGATGAGAAGAGCTGGGAGACATGGAATCGGCCCATCTAGTCCGCATCGTGGTCACTAAATGCTGCATTTAGGATTTCCCGCGCTTCCAATGCTCAATGCCAACATAACTGGCAACATTTACTACTGCACTCGACTGACTGTCCGCGTATCGAATATACAGAAAAATTTTTACAGCCTTTTTGATTTTGGTATACAGCAAACGCAACACACTGTATTACTCTCGGAGTAGATTCTCTCCTGCTGTCTTGGTACATTTGGATAGATTCTCTTCCATAAATGGATTTTGGAAATAGGAGCAAAGACTGTATACCGGCGATTATAAAATCTATAAGGGCTCCATCAAGCGAAATACAGACTTTGATTCATCTGGAAGAATATTGGTTTCGCAACAGCAATACATTTAAGACCGGCTTTAATGTATAGACGTTATACTGTGTATGGTTGTGTATAGACGTTCTTGTTGTTCAGGTCGCAGTCCCAAAGATCGAAAGTTTCTGTATGCGTGTACTTTCTACAAAGAAGCGGTAGGCTGGTGCTGAAATCATTCCTCCATCGCAGCACGAACCTCTTGATCGAAAGTGAAACTCCGTCCCTTTAAGTCTCTTCCAGCATCCCGAAGATAAAAAAAAAAGATAACATGGGGTAGAGATGCAGACTGTACGGAGTGTGGGCAAGGACCTCCCACGGAAACGACCGCCATGATGTTTGGTATTGTCGTAAAATAATTCCCCATAAAATCTTTGCAGATATGTACTATAGCTTGTTCTACATTTTGGTCAAAGGGCGCGTGGCTTATCACAGAGCGATGGAATTGGTTAAAGCAGTCCATTCGTTTATTCAATTTTCTGTTAGTTAAATGTTCTTTTAAGGTTGAAAAAAATATAATATTTTTACATTTTACTCATTTTGAGAAATAAAATTATATATTTTTATACGAGGAGCGTTCAAGTCAAATCGGGACTTTTTCGTTTTTAAAATAGAACAACGAATTTCAAGGGGTGGACACGGCATTTATTTTTCAACATACTCCCCTGCTACATTATGCACTTATCCCAACGTTTATCTAGAACGTAATGCCTAGAAAGCGTCCGTATAAAAAATATTTCTCAGTAGGTCTTAACCATGCTCGGGCAGTCTTCATCATCATCATCAGTGTCTGCCAGGAACTGTTTAGGGGTCCAAAGAGTTGAAATCAGTCGAAGCGAGATCCAGGCTGCAAGGAGGATGTGGCACAAAGCGCACGATTCGATTGGACCGCTCCTCCTACTGTCGTGTTCTGAGTGAGGTGCACATGTGCCTGCGGAAAAACTGCCTGGTCTGATTATAAGGGCGTCTTGTTTTTGCAAGACTACGCACGAGCTCCTACAGCTCACCACACTACGTGAACTTTAGGATGTCCTAGGATGGTCCAGACATACTGATAAATCTTTCTATGCGGACCCTTTCCCGGCATTAGTTTAACATTGGGATAAGTGCATGAATGTAGCAAAGGAGTATGTTGAAATATAAATGCCGTGTCCACTCCTTGAAATTCGTTCTTCTATTTTATAAACGCAAAAGTCTCGGTTTGACTTTAACGCCTCTCGTATCATTAGTAAGGGACTACTTTCTTTAGTGGATGTGCACGTTTTCTCTGAGGTGTGATTTTCTGCAAACTTAAGGTGGAACAACCTATAAGTTAGTTGCGTGCCTTATTTTCGCAGGGATTTAATCACAGCTCATTGGGCACATTTGACGTATCTGCGACATAAAGCTGTTGTACGTACATTGCTGCCATTTACCGTTCACCGCGTCAAATATTAGAACAGCTCAGCGCGCAGTTTATATTGCCCTTCTGGAGCAGCGGTTCTCAACTGGTGATATGCAAGCGGTTAACTGGTGCTATTTAAGTGTATGGCCCGCCGCAAATTCATTTTAGCGTTAGCATAAAATGAGCGAGCAAGCAACTGCGCATGAGCCCGGGTGTTTGAAAAGGTTGTGTACAGCTATTCTAGGGTATTTGCTTGCATTATCATTCTCCGAATGGTAGGAATGGCTGTTGCACTAAATCTTGACTTTTAAGAAAACTGCAATGGACAAACGTTGTTTTGGGGGGAAATGAGGGAAATAAACTGCTAAATCTCTTGTAATAATTGCATGCTCTGTCATTTTATGGGAAATGGAGTTTGTCACCAAGGTTTCTAAAATTATATTGCATTTTTCATTAGTGAAAACTCCAATACCGTTATTAATAAAATGCTGATTTATAGCTATAATTGATTTGAAATGTCCGATTCGTCTGAATGGGGGATGCGAGAAAAAGACGAGAGGAAGGAGAAAGGGAAATGACGAAGAGTTAAGAGGGTGATGCGACTTAGTATTGTTTGACGTCGTGACACGAGGAGAAGTGCGTGTGGGTGGAGAAACATTGATCATTTGCAGGTGTTTCGCGAGCCCCCGAGGCTAATAGCGTCGGCTGTGCGTGGGTGGAACGGCGACTCTTCTCCGTGTGTCGTTCTGAGTCGCTTCACGGATCATTTCACGAGCAATGATCGTGGGAACCCAAGCAATATGAGCGCAAGTTGTGCGCGTGCGCACCCCGGCAAGGCCTTCTGCTCGGCCACCTGTCTATGACAGGGTCTTAAGTCCAAAAGGGATTTTCTTTCTCCTTTTTAAATTTTTTTTTCTTTTCCCCTCTTTCCTTGAGAGTAACGCAGAGACAGAGAAGGAGAGGCAAAAGGGAAAAGTTTTTTCATTTGTCTCATTTTTGATGCGAACCCGTCGTCTGTATGTCACCGTCCCGGATGGAGCAGGTGGCGCTGCCGCCGTGTGCTTTCCTCAACCGCTTTCGTCAGGTGTAGAAATTTAACAGTTTTACGCTTGGATATAAAGCGGTTGGGTATTCTGTTATTTAGCACGAAGATAAATTATATATAGACAGGAAAAAAAATTTCTTTTTAATTTCATGGCTCTAGGTGATTCGTTTCATTGTGACTTAATGAACCCTATTGGCATTTACTAAACTTCTTGACAATTGCTTAAGGGCTATTTTCATAACGCTTTGGGAAATTTAAAAAAAAATGCTTAAGAGAAATGAAACAATGGAGCGAAACGGCCTAACTGCATTTGATCTTTTCTTTTAATAAGGATGATTAAGGGCAAACTAATGATCAATTATGAGTGTTTATTGCTGTATATTTGCTCTTTAAATAAATATTGTATTTCTACTAAAGTTGAAGTTTCAATTCTCAACAGATGGCGATCGTTGGCCAGGTTAAAAACTTACTTTTACTTTCGCTAATATCTAAACTTGCCCTTGAACTTCATTATGGGTTGTGGAATAAATTCAGAAGAGTCGATTATCGAATAAAATGATTTAATCGAAACACTTTCTCAAAATAAATAAAATAAATTTTTATTTTTTTTTAAATTTTTAAACAAACATCTTTAATGCTTTCAGTTTGGGTGACTTTCAGCGAAAATCATGAAAGTTTGGCAAAAGTGTGCACGAAACTGTAAATCCACCCATTTGGGTGACTTTCGGTGAAAATCATGAACGTTTGGCAATAAGGTTGCACGAAACTGTAAATCCGGTACACGAATAGATTTTTTTAAAGCCGGTACACGACTAGATTTTATGCTAGCTGATATATCCGGCATTGTTCGGAATGAAATTTTGCAATATCTGAATATGAATGTGCAGACACGAAAAATTCAGTTTTATTATATGCATAGATGATAGACAGATAGAAAAGATAGAAGAAAGAAAGAAAGAAAGAAAGAAAGAAAGAAAGAAAGAAAGAAAGAAAGGAAAAAAAAATGACTGATCGGGATCAAAAGTATCCTAAGGTTGACTCAGACAATAAGCTATAACCATTCTACGTTTCATCAAAATCCGTTCAGTGATTTTTGTGTGATGTGCCTACAAACAAAACAAACAAACACACAGACAAACAGACCAAAGTTCCAAAAACAATCTTAATGCGTTCTATTACCTATCCGTCATCCCCCAAATATGTTTTACAACTAGTCATCTTTCAGCTTTTACAAACCTCATTTCCATAAAAGTTGGGACAGGATGAAAACATGCGACATTGCAAAAATATTGATACACTGATGTATTAATTCATTTTATTTCTAAAGGAGATAGTTTATTGGATAGGTATTAAACTTTCGGATCCAAAAATTTAACTACTATAATAAATATTAGATTTTTGCGAACTGGGGGTTGCAACACACTCCAAAAATATTGGGGCACTGGGCAAATTACCATTGAGTGACATCTCCCTTCCTTCTAATCACACTTTGTAACCTTCGAGGAACAGATGATACCAATTTCTGTACCGTTATAATGGGAATTTGTTGTCATTCCTGCTGTACGAAAGTTTTCAGCTATTGAACTGTTTGGGATCGTCGTTGACGTAACTTTCTCTTGATAACACTAGTCAATACAAATTTTGTAACTAAGACCACACATAGTGTTCTTAGTAGTAATTTGTATGTAGAATCCGAATCTGCTTTTAGATTTATTCTATTACGTCACATTTCCAAGTTATGCACTCGAGATTTCTATGTTAAAGTAATGGGTGTGAAGAGTAGCGTCTGCAATATTAAATTATCCATATTTTGGGGCCGCAAAGAAATTTATCAGGCCCCAAACACTGAATAATTTTAAAATATTTCATTGAAAAAAAAGAAATCTGTGCGTGCTAGAGAAATTTCAAAATTATATTCGTAATCAGTATAAAAAATACTATCAAAAATCACCCACTTGCATTTGGTTAAAAGAAAAATCGTAAATTTTGTTGGCCAGTGTAATTCGCCGTATATTCTCTATTGGGGACAAATCAGGACTGAAGGCAGGGCAATTTAACACCCAAATTCATCTATTGTGTAGTCACTGTCCTCTAATGCGACCGGTGTGGGGTTTAGCATTATTTTGTTGAAATAGAAAGGAACGTTCCAAAAAGAGTCACTGAGAAGGCAACATATATTCTTCTAAAATTCCAATATAGGCTTCTGCATCAATGATACCGTTGCAGATGTACAAGTTTCCCAATCCATTTGCACTCAGGCAGCCTCAGACCATTATTGAAGCTGGCTTCTGTACAGCACGTCGGTAACAGGTAGGACTGATCTTTTCCTGTTTGGTCCTAAGTACTCGCCGACGATTTTCGCCAACAACAGCCGTAAATATAGATTAATCGGACCACAAAACACGTTGCCACTGGGCAGCAGTCCACTTCCGATGGGTGTGTGTCCAAGCCAGGCGCCTATGTTGCTACAGTGTGTTTGCGAACATCTTTCGTTTTGCATAATAGAGCTTCAACTTACATTTTCGGATGTGGTGCCGAACGGTATTCAACGATAAAGGTTTTTGATAGAATCCTCGAGCCCATTCCGCAATTTCTACCACTGTTGAATGTCTATTTTCAATGCAGTGACGTCTGAAAGCCCGAAGATCACGAACAATCAGAATTGATCTTCGTCCTTGCCCTTTACGAATGGTGGAATTTCCGCTTGTCCTGTACCTATTAATAATATTATGAACTGTAGAAGATGGAAGACCAAGATTCCTGGCTATTTTACGCTGAGATACATTGCTTCTAAATTGTTGGATTATTCTATTGCGCATATATTGATCCATTGCTTGCCTCGACCCATGTTGTCGTGTAAATGACCGGCTGCACATACCAGTTTGCATTTAAAGAGGGAAAAGTTATGACGTAATGTTCTCCAGAAGTTTCGAGAATATTCATGTCACTTCTATGGCTTCGGGTGCGGTCTTTTCCTTCCGTCCCAACTATTATGGTGCATGTTGCCAATGGTAATTTCATTAAAAATTATATAAGGCCAAAAAACTATATATTTTCAATTCGTCAATTTTTTGAAAATAGAGATCTTTTTGTATGATTACTGTTGCATTCCCTTTGTCTGTTTTTAACGAAGATCACTGAAACACATATTAATGCCGTTTTTTTATAATTTATAATATCCTTCAAGCATTGGACCATAATCAAAACAAAAAATTAATAAAACAACTAAAAGAAGATAGAAGAAAAAAAAAAAGAAATAAAGAAAGAAGATAGGAGAAAAATATAATTCCTCGGGAACTTCGTGATTATCGGGATCAAAAGTACCCTAAATGTTGACTAAGATTATAATCTATAACCATACCAAGCTTTATCAAAATCCATCTAGTGGTTTTTGTGTGATGCGCATTCAAACAAACATGCAGACAACATATTTATTATATGTATAGAAAGAGATATCATACTGTGTATGCAATTATAATATATGTCTTTAAAGAATGCTTATAAAAATTTCTCGGATATTTGCTCCTAGCATGAATAGACGTCAAACATCATATCACAGATGTCCAATCATTCGTATATATCGACTAACAATAATTATTTTATCACATATATTGATATGAAAGTCTCAATTTGTTAACTATTCAATCATATAAAAGAGAACATCTAGAATTTCAGTTACTACATATGATTGTTACTATTCTTCTTTATTAATGAACCTATGTGATTAAAATTATTAACAAGCAGTCTTAAATTATGCGGGTGCTTTCATCTGAGTTCGTCGGAATTAGATATCCATATATCACAGGTCTACAATAAAGTCTTTCAACGCCTTTCGAAACCATTGTCTTCTACGCTCCTTTGTCCCATGTAAACTTGTGACCTTTTTAAGGCTTTCTTCATTGTCTAAGAAAGTCGTAGGGAGATGGATTTCAGACAGCGCCGTGCATAATGAAATGGCATTCATCCACCAAAAATGAAAAAAAAAAAAGAATGAACGTTCGAGCAGAAAGCCCTCCGCACACGAGCAGTGGCCTTAATTTCCACTGCATCCAGGATGATTTAGCACAGTGACTATTTGCACCAAAATGCCGATCTACATGAGGATGAGCATTATCGTGTAAAAGAAGACCGCTGCCATTTGAGTTCTGGTGGGCGATTGGACTTAACTAGGATACGCAGTCTTCACCTCGTTTCACACATAATGATTTGTATCGATTAAATCATTCTGTTTCATTCCAACTGGATCCACATTCGATTAATACTGTAATGTCGAAGTTCCATTTGATAGCTGTCAATACTGACGATGCTGAGCGGAGACAGCTGCCCTATATATGTAAAACTGCTGTAAAAAAGAATAGATGTTTTTAATATATTTCTTTAAAATCAAGATAAGGCAAATTTAAAATTATGCATGCCATTATAGCAGAAGGAACAGAACTAGATCAAGTTCAATTTCACAGAATAGCGAATTCTGGCAAGGAGAATAGCAACTAATTCTTATTCTCTGCACTTTTTCTCTTCCCGAAAACGTACACGTGTAAAAGAGGCATTTTTGCTTTCTCGTGATTTACAGTTGCCAGTTGTATTTGTCTTGGAAGATTAAAGGAAAAGAATAAGAGTTCCATTTTTTTCAGGATTTTAACATAGAATTTTTTTTTTATCCTGAAGGAAGAGGATGAAAACGGAAGGGAAAAAATTTAGAATATAAATAGGCAGAATCCATCTATCGGCGAAGAAAAGTTTTTGCATAAGTAAAGAAAGCAATAAAAATGGTACGAAACTTTTTTTTTATATCTTGGAAGGGATTCTATGAATTCCTACGAGTTCAAGTCGCTCCTTCTCCTCCTTCCGTTTTTACTAAAAAAAATTTTTTTTTGCCCCGTTATTCCCCTTCTCTCTTATTTTTTTCCTTATTTCTTTTTATCTTCTCCTGTTTTTCACCCTTTTATAAATGCCCGATTCATCTCGGCGTATAGGATTTTCTTCCTGACTCCATTCAAGAAAGATGGTTGGAGATTTCTCTAAAATCCGTAACGCCCACTTGTAAAAGTTGATTCAAAAAAATAAGCTTTTCCTCCTTCATTCTCTCTCTTTTTTTTTCTATTTTAATTTCATGCCGCATTATTTACAAATCATTTGGCTTGAAATCGACGCCTTGTAAAAAACATCGTTAACTTCACTTCGCTTTTAAACTTTTACAAACTCCTCCATCCCTTCTTCCCTCAACTAATTTTTTTTATTACAGACAATATTCTAAAGCTTTATTTTATAACCCATTCCTTCCATTACAGTAAAATTTAGAAGAAGAAAGTAATCTTGTTGACAATGCGAAAAAGAATTTTCCCTTTATAAATTGACAAATTTTTAAATCTAAAAGTCTTAGAAAGGCTCTTAAGTTAACTGAGAATAATTTAAATCATTTTGTTTCGTCTGGGTCTTACTTATTATGTTTTCTCTTAAATTCAATTTCTCTTCTTTTTTCTTTTGTTTCTATTACATGAAGCTGAACAATTTTGTATTCCCGAAAAGAAAAGAATAAATGGTATTTTGTTTCAATTTCTCTCTTTCTCTTTTTTTTTTGAACGAAAATTGTTTACAATATACACGGAATTCATCGAGTTAATAATTTCGGTCGCAGTCAAATTACAGGTGAAAGCCTTTCTCCATTTTGTTTTCGAGCATCAAATAATGCCTCCAATCGCTAGGAAACCAAAACGATATTAAATTTACGATTCCCATTCTCCGTTTTTTTCTTCTTCTGTGGGTGGGCGTAATAAAATAAAACGAGATTTAAAAGAAACACTCTCCAAAAAGTAAAGGAAAATGGAAGTAGTAAATCGCGAAAGAAGAAAAAAAGTCGATCAAATACGAAGAAATTGGCCTTTTTAATTTTGTTTCTCCACCCTCCGTTTCTCTCATCCGGTTTATTTATTTATTTTGGAAACATATTCTACGGGGAATGGGAAAATGTTCTAAAGAAAGGATTGATTTGTTTGGTTTTTCAATCAATAAAGATTCTTTCCAAGTTTTACTTATACAAACTCTCTATGTCTTCATGCTATTTATCGGGTCATAGTTATTGGATCAATATCTTGGAGAGAATGTTTTTAATTATAAATCTTATATTTAAAAATTATAATTAATTGTATGAACATATTAAATAAATATGGTCTCGCCCTATATGCGAAATCGCCTTAAAAAGCAGGATTTATATTTAAAAAAAGGAAAACTTAAAAATGTTAAGTAAAAAGTTTTGTCACCAGAATTTTAAAAGTACGACGCCAATTGAAATTTTAAATCACCTTAATATAAGTTATATTATAAAAGTAGTGTAAAAAGATAATTAGAACGATTAACAAATTGAGAATGTTAAAAAGACAAAAAAAATACTCTCTAAAAATAAAAGAAGCATCGAGATTACCATTAAACAAACTAATTAAAAATTGTTACGTAGTACAGTTTGCTATAAGTCTTAAAGAAAAAGAGATAAAGTAACCATACGACGGGAAAGTGAAAAAGATATTTAGTATAGATAGAAATTCTGTTGTTTCATTGGGTTTTTGAGCCGTCATCATTCTAAGTCATTTTGTGCCCTTTAACACAAACCTTAAATATTTCCATCTTAAACACAAATCTTTATGCATTCCCGACACAAACAGACATGTATGTCCATATTGGGATTCGAATCCGCGACCACAATCCTCAGATTTAAGAACTGAACAGCCTACTCCAGAGCGCTCATGAAACCGAGCTTATAGAATTTTGAGCTACAGTAGCGCTCAGAAAATAAGGCACGAGTACAATTTTTGGTTTTAATTCTAACAGAACAATAAGACTTGCGAGTTTTTTCAACAAGTGGTAGATGACATGGAAATACAACTTTATAAATAAAAAAATCTCAATTTTTTTATAACATCTTGCTGTAAAAAAGAAAATTTTCTTTTGTATGTTCACAAAATAAGGCACTGTAGTAAAATGAATTCCGGACAATTGCCCAATATGTAACAGTAAAGATCTGAAGAGGTAATAAGAAAAATAACACTCCACAGAATTAAAACTGATACAAAAAGGAAAATAACCAGAACAAAAAGGAATGTGGATAGTGATGATTAATAGAAATAAAAACTCTTAAACCACAACGAAAATACAAAGAAAAGTACAACCTGTATGCATTTCGAAAGCAAAGCTTTCATCATTCAGCAGGATTAGTGAGAAACCTCGATAGAAGAGAATGATGAAAGCCTTGCTTTCGAAATGCATACAGGTTTTATTTTTCTTTGTATTTTCGTTGTGGTTTAAGAGTTTTTATTTCTATTTAAATAAGGCATGGTTAAATTTTGATACGTATTTCATACCAAACATGTTGCAAATCTGAAACAAAAGTGAGAAATCAAAGGAGATGATGTCATACATTAGTACTTAGTCGGATAGCCGTTACTCTTGATAACAACTTGACATCTGCTAGGCATAGAATCGACTAACTTTGTCATGGTTTCGGACGGAATCTTAAACCATTCTTCCTGAAGCATTTGACATTTTTCATCCAAGTTCGATGCCTTTTCGTCTTTGCAGCGACGAAGCAGAACCTCCCAGAGATGTTCGATGGGGTTGAGATCAGGGGACTGCGATGGCCAGTCAAGTACTCGAACTTTTTTGGAAGCCAGATAATGCTAAACAAGGTTGGACCTGTGTTTGGGGTCGTTGTCGTGTTGGAATAGCCAGCCTCTGGGCATGCAGTTTTTTCCGTGGGGATGCATGTGATTCTGTAGAATATCTCTGTACATATTCTTATCCATAGTACCAACAACACGCACAAGAGGACCCACCGCACATCTACTAAAACAACCCCAAACCATCAGAGATCCCCCTCCATGCTTCACTGTGGGCACTTGGTATTTTGGACTGAAACCCTTGTTCTTGGGGCGTCGAATATACTGTATTCCGTCTTTTCCAAAAAGCAGAAACTTAGATTCGTCACTCCAGAGGATTTTCGCCCATTCGTTGGAGTTCCAGTGCTGGTACTTCTTTGCAAAGGCAAGTCGGGCCTTCCTGTTCGTTACAGTAACGAGAGTTTTTTTTGCAGGACGCCTACCATTCAAATCTGCTTCTACTAGACGCCGTTTTGTTGTGGAAACACTAACTTTAACCCCATGAGCCTCTTGCATTTCACGGTTCAAATCCACTGCTGTAAGTCTGGGCTGAGCTTTCGATAACCGACAAAGCAGTCTATCTTTCTTTTCTGTGGTAGTACTTGATCTTCCTGATCCAGACTTTCGTTGGAGATCTCCTCTTGCTCTCTTTCGTTGAATAATATTTCTTAGTGTACTGTTTGGAACATCGAAAGCAGATGGAATGCTGTTGTAAGATTTCCCTTCCTCAGCGGCTTTTGCAGTTGCCTTCTGGACCTTCAAATCCAGATGTACCCTTTGAAGGAGTATTATGTTACAGTTATTTTTATGCGTTTTCTGGTGACTATGGAATCTTACTTTTTTCTAGCAAAAGTGACCTGTGTCTTATTTTTTGAATGTCGCCAAACAAGCAAAAGTGTCTGTTAAGTGTCTGTATGAGAATTATCTCCCAATTGTTTGGGTGTTATGAAGTGTTTCACCTTTCTACATCCTCCTTTAAAATATTGCTTCAGTCCGATAATCGTTTTTAAATTTACATAAAAATTTGTACTCGTGCTTTATTTTCTGAGCGCTACTGTATGTCTCTGTGAGAACGCATGTTAATTTACGTTTAACAAGAAAATTAAAAAGTTAAAAGAGGGCAAATTTTACAGTTTCCAAATAAATATCTAAAACTAGAAGGTCCTAAAACGAGACTATAAAAAATATCATACACTGAACGACCAATTTATTAGAGACACCCCGCTAATAGCGTGTTGCGCCTCCTTTAGCGGCGAGAACTGCCTGAATACGTGCTAGCATGGATTCAACAAGGTTTTGAAACCGCTACGGAGGAATAGCAGCCCAGGCTGACATCACAGCGTCCCGTAATTGGTGCAGGTTGGATGGTAGTGTGGGAAGGCGTCGGAGGGCTCTCTCCACTTCATCCCATAAATGCTCGATCGGGTTGAGATCGGGCGACCGAGCTGGCCACTGAAGGAGGTGGACGTCCGGGTCATGTTCCTCGAAACAGTCCAAGACCTTTCGAGCACGTGACAGGGAGCATTGTCCTGCTGAAACTGTCCGTCACCGCTACGGAACACAGTCATCATGAACGGGTGCACCTGATCGGCAACAATGTTCAGATAGTGTGTCGCATTCAAGGATGTATCTACGGATATCGGAGGACCCAGTGTGTCCCAAGAGAAGACACCCCCGACCAGCACTCCTCCACCCGCCTGTACGGTTGTCTGCTGACAAGATAGGTCCATGGCCTCGTGTTGTCTGCATCAGATGCGCAGTCTGCCGTCCGCATGATGAAGTAGGAACCACGATTCGTCGGACCAGGCGACCTTCTTCCACTCATCCAGTGTCCAGTGGCGATGCCTATGTGCCTATAGCAGGCGCGCTTTCCTATTTTGCGGTGACAACGACGGTACCCGTACTGGCCGCCTGTTTTTTAACCCAGCTCGGTGTAAGGTGCGCCGCACCGTGTCCTCCGAAATGGGTTGGGATGCTCCCTCATTGAACTGCGCTGCAATTTGTTGGGTTGTTCCCGTTCTGTTGCTGTGAATGATTGGTGCCAGTCGCCGTTGGCCTCGTTCATCCACGGCCCTGTTTCATCCGGAGTTGTGCTTGTTGGAGATTGTTTTTTGGCATAACTGCCATTCACGGAATACCCTTGACACTGTTGCACGGGAAAACCCGAGGAGGTTCGCGGTTTGCGAAATGCTCAACAGCGCCCGTCGAGCTCCAACGATCATGCTTCGTTCAAAGTCGGTCAAATCCTTGGATTTACCCATCTTCAGTCCACTTCTGCTGCTGACCTCAACTTGTGATCCAATGCATCCCTTTTAAGCTGCGGCCACACAGAGCGCTACGCGACGGACGCGACGGATGCTATGTTCGCTCCGATTTATATACAAATCTGTTTTTTTCATGGCTTATTTAAAGGCTTACATAAAGAAAGAATGTTTATTCCAATTATATATGGGACGTACAAATGAAAACGAAAATTTGTGTGAAAAAAAGACGACGTGTAGGATCGTAAGTTTTTGTTTTCAACCATTGAACAATTGGTTGCAAGTGTTGCATCACTTGAGAAAGAACGATAGCTCGCTCTTAGAAGCTCTGCGAGTGATCGCTTCGCCCAAACAACGAAATGGAGTCAACAAAACAGGAACAGAGAGCAGTAATTCTTTTTTTGACATGTGAAGGAGTTTCAGTTTCTGAAATTCATCGTCGTATGCAGAACATCTATGGAAATGACTGCCTAACCTTCACTCGTGTTTGGGCATGGAGCAAGAGGTCTTCGGAGGGACGGTCATCATTGCAATATGATCAACGACCTGGACAAGCAAACCGCTGTCTTAAAGGAAAACAGAAGAGTGACAATCGATGTCGCGGTTGCTAAAACTGGCCTTAGTCGTGGAACTTTTCACTCCATTATCAGGAACCATCTGCACTACAGAAAAATCTTGCATAATGGGTCCCGAATTATTTGACATCAGAACAACTTGGAGTTCGAATGGCCATGTCCCTGCAACAGTTGACTGGCTATGAACAGGAAGGAGAGAGTTTTCTCGACAGAATCGTTACAGGGGATGAAACATGGTGCTTTCATTTCCAGCCCGAAAGCAAACGTCAAAGTCGTCAATGGAAACATTATGGGTCACCACCCCCGAAAAAATCAAAAGCAATCGCAAACAGCACGGGGAAGGTGATGTTGACCGTGTTTTTTGATCGCAAAGGCCCGATTTTAGTGGATTTTCTTGAAAAAGGCACCACAGTTATCGCAGCACGATATGGGAAAACACTGACGGCACTGCGCGCGGCCATCAAATGCAAGCGTCCTGGACTTCTTACAGAAGGAGCGCTTCTTCTTCACGACAACGCGCGTCCTCACACCTCGAAAGCAACGGTAGACCTCATCAAAAAGTTCAACTGGGAAGCAATGCAGCATCCACCTTACAGCCCTGACTTATCCCCATGTGACATTCACGTGTTTGGGGATCTCAAGAAACATCTGAAAGGCCGCAGGGATGAAGTGAAGGAAGAGGTTTTAGAATGGTTCCACACGCAACCGAAAGACTTCTTCTATAAAGGAATTACACAGTGGGATAAATGCTTTAACGCATTTGGAGAGTATTTTTAAATTCCTTGTATACACTTTGGATAAAATAAATAATTTTCGTTTTCATTTGTACGACCCTTATAATTATTAAGACAGGAACAAAAATCAAAACAAGTTATTCCTTTATCTTAATATTTGGCCATACCGTTCCGAAAAAAACTATGAATAAAAAACATATTGCATAATTATAATTATATCGTAATATTCATAATTAATTACAATAATTACAGTATAAATATTAATTATATTAATTCATTATAATTGTAATAAACATGAATTACGAACATTATTTCTTGTAAATTTAAATTTATCTTCTCTTTACGTAAATCTTCAAATAAGCAATGAAACAAACAGTTGTATACAAATCGAAGCGAATATAGCATCGTCACATCGCGCTCGGTATGGTTGTAGCTTTAGCGATGAACAAATCACCATTGCTGGTTTACTGCGCATGCTCGTCCACGACGAAGGTTTTGAACGTCCAGAAAATATTTGCGCAAATAAAACGTCCAGAACGTCGCGTCCGCACTTCTGTGTGGCCACTTACATAGAGAATAAATGCGCATATTTTTTTTACTCACTGTGTGGCCGCAACTTTGTACACCGCTTCGGCCTGTTCCATTGTTTGGGTGTCACTGGGAGGCCGATCCATTTTCCGTAAGAGGTGTCTCTAATAAATTGGTCGTTCAGTGTATATACTACTACCCACAGGGTGTCCCATTTAATCTGACAAATCAAAATAACGCAAAATGACGCATCATACAAAAAAATAAAAAATGCTAGGGGGAGGGCAACTTTGAAATCTTAAATAGAAACCCCTACTTTTAATGGTATTTTCAGATTGTATATATATTTGAGAAATGTTTTATTCTTGGTGTTTTTTCAATTGATCCAATCGTTTAGCACAGTTTAGCAGATAGGGGCACTGAAAGTGTGGAAATTTTAAAATTTTGAACTCAATTTTATCGATGAACACAAAGAGATAAATGGTGCGTCTTAGAGATATTCCTATTTACTTTTTGATGTTCTTTAAGAATCCGAAGTCAGAATTTAAAAAATCCAAAATATTTAGTACAGAGTCTATACGCATGTAGTAAAAATTTTTGGATTTTTGAAATTCTGACTTCGGATTCTTAAAGACCTTCACAAATGTTTCTAAATCCCACCCCTCACCTCTTTGTCTTCATCAATAAATTGAGTTCAAAACTTTCAGTGCTTCTATCTCCTAAAGGGTTGGATCAATTGAAAAAACACCAAGAATGTTGTGTTCAATCTGAAAATTTCTCAAATGTTGTTTTCAACTGATAATACTATTAAAAATAGGGGTTCCTATTAAAGATTTCAAAGTTGCCCTCCCCCACCCTCAGGGGATGGGGTTGGCAGGTCAAGTTTTGTATCATTGGATAGCTTTTTTTAAAAATATTAAACACTTTATTTTTTGTATGATGTGTATATTTCGAGTTATTTTGATTTGTCAGGTTAAATAGGACACCCTGTATATAATTTAATTTTAACATTTAGTATTGAATTTAATTTTGAAAGATAACATTCGTAAAAAAATTCATCCATTACTCTCACTTTTGTAACTTTTTACATCGTTTCAGTTTTTGTATTCTTCGCATAATGTAGCTCGACAATTAGACAAGAAATTTCGAAAAGCTTTATGTTCCTCAGTTTCATCCCGAAGTTAGTTGATTATCTCAGATTTTATTTTGACCACGAGACAAGAAGAAGAAAATTAAAACGAAATTAAGTTACAAAAGTAATAATAATGGCGATCCTAGCTATTTGTTTCTTCCATCTAACAACTATTTTCAGCATAGATGAACTTTTTAAGAATGTTGCGTTTTATAAACTCTAAAACTATTCAAATTACAATTATTGGACATTTATTAGTGATGATTTTCTTAAGTAGTTTTAGATACAGGATGATGAAAAAAAAAAGGTAACTGAAATTCTGAAACATGTACTACCCTGTACAACTTAACCTGGCCTAAGATGTGCTCGAGTTTAAAATTGCTCAAATTGCGTTATACACCGGAGAGGGACAGAAGAATGAAAATGAGAGAAATGGATTTTTCGCCGGCAAATCTGGAGAAGTGATTGTAAGAATAAAGGTTTTAAACGAAAGTGTCCTTTCAAACTATAGAAACAATATGTTTTTGGAACTCTTGAATATTCATGAGCTTGTTTGTGAATTACTTGTAAAACACTCAAGAGTACCTCCAAACTTCTATGTAATTAAAATTGTTATTGGGGATTTCAGATTTTCTTTGTTTATGATTTAATTAATTTTGCATTTGCTCAACTTTCTATACCAATCTTATTAATCACTGAAACGCCATTTGAAGAATTGCATTAATTCCGATTTACCTCATCTGTTTGAATTTCTTCGGGATTAAGGCTGAATTTATCATTAAGTAGCGTATGGAGGTTAATCGATCGCTTCCTATTGATTTATAGACCGTGTTTAGCGAGTTACATAAGCAAAACGGATTCATTATCTATGGCCATCTATTTAATTTGAACTCCAAAAAAGCGAAAGAGGACAGACAGGTTATTAATTCACTTTTGCACGTGCCACGAGAACGAATAGAACTTATTCTGGTTATCCGGTCCGTCAAATGGAATATATTAATTTTGTAAATTCAAGGATTATCTATTGGAACCGCGCAACTCGCAATTTAGAATTGATGGAAGATTCAATATTTTATAAATTATCAGCAACTGAATCTAAACTACACATTGACTAATCTATGGTCAATGATTCTAGTAGGAAACAAATTTATTAGTGATTTAATCTAGCGGATTCACTGTCAAATGTCGAGAATTTGGATTTGCTTAAATATTTATGTAGAAGCATGGACACTAATAAATTCTTCAACTGCCGCTGCTCTTGTCAGGCGACAAATTTGGACATGAACAAAACCAGTTCTTTGAAAGAAACCTGAAACGCTTTCGAGTTAGAATTTTCAGTTTTAATTTACTAGAAGACGAATTCCCATTACCAAAAACATAACCAATTCCCATTACCAAAGAAATGAAAGAGAAATGAGTATTTCTTTCATCGTTCCCACCCTTCTTCTCCAGTTTCTAATGTTTCCGTCTGCTTTATTATATCTCAACCCCCTCTCTTAAACCCCTTCCTTGAACGAGTGAAATTAAAAGTTCAGTTTATTAGGGAGAAAGAGGAAAAATTGACTTGGTGTTTCCTATGCAACAGTTTACTAACCCACTTGGAAAGTGGAGTGTGAATTTCTCTTCTTCGCTTTTTTACAGGCAACCAGTTTCGTTGGTTATTGCAGCGGTTTGGCATATTTCAGGAGAAATTTCCGAGTCAAGTTGCTCAACTCACGCGCCATTAACAACCCCCCACCATTGTTCTTTATTTTTTAATGCGAGTGTTAATTTTTTTAGGGCTCACCGTTTCACAGCATAATTAATTGGATGACCTTTTCACTCGTTTTGGTTTTTATGTTCTCGTGGCGAGGGAGCGTTTTTCTTCATTAAACTTCTAAGACGGTTCTACCCTCTGCTTGTGTTAATGCCAAGGCAAACTCACCACACGCATGAAATCTATTGCCTTATGCCCATGTGACGGGGCTGGTAAATTTTAGATTGCTTCAAAGAACCGCTGCTTTGAAAATAATTAAAAATACAATCGAAGCAAAAGCAGATTGACTGGGTTATTCTTTATAATTGCATATCGTAAATGATTAATAAATTAATGGGTCGTTTTACACGCATTAATTAGTTATGCAATGCCTCAGTTGAGCTTGTGTCTTCCAGTCTTCATAATTCATGAAGTTCAAATCTACATACACCGACCAAACGAATTGCCCTTTTTTCTTAAACTGGTTCAACCTGTTATAATGAACAAAACCGAAAAGATATAAATAACAATAGTCTGAAATTAAGCAGTATAGGTGTCACATGACAGGGAAGGAGGATGGGTGAAATGAAAAATCTTAAAAATCACTTATTTTGATAATCACTTGGGACAACGTAACTAATTACCTAACTGGTCACCTCAACTAATGCTATTAGGAGAAACACAAGGGGCAGTCAAAAAGATCCCAGAATTGTGGTGTGGCACTATAATAGTAGAGCATATGGCAAGATACAGCTAATCATCTTTTGCGTACATATACAACTTTCTCATCGATCCTGCCATCGTTGGAAGCACCGGCGAAAGGCATGTTTTGGAACCTGCCGGAGTTCATGGGTCGCATTCTATTTGATATACTTCATGGTTGCGAAATGCCTTCCCTTGAGGCCCATTTTCGGATAGCGAACAGCCAAAAGTCACTTGGAGCGAGATCCAGGAGTACTGTGGGTTTGACAACAGTGTTTAATTGTGTGTGTGTATGTGTATGGGTGTGTGTGTGTGCGTGTGCGTGCGTCTGTGTATGAATATATGAGTGGCTCGGTGCGTTATCATGATGTAGAAATAGCTCTCTTCTTGCTAATACTTCATCCAAGCTGTCTCATGCAATCTCTACAAAACTTTTATGTAGGAATGACCAGTGACAATCAGTTCAGGTTGTACAAACTCTTGGTGTACGAAGCCGTCAACGTCAAAGGATGATTTGCCTTGAATCTGACGAAGCGTGATTTCTTTGATCGGAAAGACCTGTTCCAACTGCGAGCAGACATGTTAAACTTTTTACCATAATATTGCGCGTGCTATCTCTCATTCTTCATCTATAGAGAAATTTCGGGAACTTTTTGATTGTCCTCCGTAAATCAAACTATAACATTAATTTTAAAGTTATTTTCGGTGTTAAGCTGTGACCTGTTGTTAAAAGTCAGTCATTTTTAATTCCAAAAGGCCAAAAATGTCGTCCAATTAGATAGTGGAAAAAAGATAGATAAAACTGCAGCGAATTGGAAACTGGCACCACAGAAAGTTGAGAAACCTACGAGTCAAAATCAAAAATGTTTAAAGAAGGTGAAAAACGCTTATAATTGCCGGTGACTTTCTGGTTAAAGTATTTTAGTAAAGTTGCAATCGATATAATGGCCGTTAGAAGTTAAGTTTCACTTGCGCATCCTGTGTATTTTAAATGGGCTTCGTTATTATCTCTTATTTGAGTTTAAACTTAACACTTAAATATGCTTAAACCGCAAACTCTTTTGGCCACGAGATTAGTGCCAAGCCGTGAAATATCACATGCTATTTGAAACTTTACATTCGTTCGCACGCCACTGGAGTGATGGGTTTCCAGCTAGCCTTATCTGATGGCCAGTTTCCATTTATTCTCTCGTGAACAAAAGATAAGTAAAAATAGGCAGTTCCTTAGTTTGATTCCTCACCCAAGAAAAGTTTGATTCCTCTTTCGTGATTCCTGCAAGAGAAGCAAATGTTTCAGTGGCTCCTTTGCCAAAAGCCAGTGGTTGTTCTGTGCTTTACAGGATATTTCTTTGACTCGTTTCTGGAGGCTCGCTGTCTAACAAACGCAAACAATGCATCTTGTAGTTTATTATTATTCACTCAAAACATGTATTCAGATAGACACAGAAATGCACTATGCCTAAAGATAAAGACGGCAATAAAATATTAGATTTATATGAAAGCATAATTTGCATTTACTTCCCGGAATGAGCTAAGAGAAGCTCATTCTGGATCGAGATGTGAATTTCATATAAACGAAGTAGCTTTCGTGAAATATAGCATCGTGCCACTTCAACTTTCTTCAGTAAACTCTATTATACGGGTGCTAATAATTTGTTTTTATGGGAGTTGTATAAATGCTTTTATGCGCTTGTAGAGCGCGCGCAGTTTTCTAAAGCATTTATACAACTCCCATAAGCAAAAGGTAAAGAAGTAGGCCAAACATTACTCTTTTATTATTTGAATCTCAAAACATCTAAATTTTATATTAACACCAGGACAATTGATTATATAGAAATATTTTCTTAACTCCAATTCGCTGTGAATGATCCTTTGAGTCGACTTGTGCTTTCCCGATGTTTTATGGTGAATTTCCTAAGATGAAAGTTTATGTTTTAATAATCTAAAACATTATAATAAGCCGAATGTTGTTAAATATTTATTACGTGATCGGTTATAATAAATTGGCGATGATTTAATGTATTTCTTGAAAGAATCTGGTGTAGGCTCGAAAGCAATTTAATGCGTGATCGCTGATGGCGTTATTGCATCACTTCCATTTCTTTGTGATTATTATTTTCTCTGTTCTGGTTACTAAGCTTTTTCCCTTGGAAAGAAGTTTGGGCGTCAACGGGCAGAATGATTGATGCGAAAGATGAAATGCCGTTTAGACGGAAGATTTCCTAACCTCAAAAAAAAAAAAGCTAACCCCATTTACTTGTAATTTCATGTTTTATTTTTCTTAATTGCAATCGCATCTTCGTCGTGCTCTACATCCTCCTCTAAACACCCAGAATTAAATGTTATTGTTCTTATTGTTCCGATGAAACTGTTTTCATTTTTATTGTAAATATTACTGCTCAGTGATTGCTTAGAAATTCGCAGTCGAAATAGTTGGATTGTTTACAGTTGACTGATATTTACTGTGAATTTTGAAGAATTTTGTTTTGATATGCTCGAGTTGCTTAAAGATAGCTAAATAATCAGGTAAATAATTAATTTATTGTTGAATTTTTGTTTACAAATAATTAATTAATGAAATTTTATATCTTAGATCTTATAATGTGTGTGACAAACTTTAATGTTATTCCGACAACAAAAGAAGTCAATCCATTAGAGTATTTACCAAACGTTTCTATGCCCTTGATAATTAATAGAGATTCTTAACTTAAAATGGGTACCAAAATTGCGCATTCAAACTCAAAAAGAAATAATTTTTCTTGTGGTTATAAATATTATAATTTCTTGATCATTGTCCAAGTGACTTAATTGCAAAGTATCAGGAAATAATTGTGTAGCATATTAAGTTGATCGTAATAGAAAAGCTCTGTGAACTCATAGGTATAAGTTCTATTTTTAGCTAAAGGAAGCCTATGAAGATAATTTAAAGGTTCTATCCAGCCGAGTAAAATGATAAAAAATATCCCCTCGCGAAATGACTTAAAATTATTTTCACAATGTTTCCAACCAAAAAAAAATATAAATTTTTTTTGACGCGATTTATAATTCCCGCCCCCGCTTGTTCCTTCTTACATATCCAAAAACATATTTTTATATTATTTTCAGTTTTTGACGCAGTTAAGGTTCTAAATTTTTGTTTTAAAACTGTGTTAATAAGAAAGATGTTTATGTTTTACAAATTTGATTTTGTATTTTTAGCACCGAATTCCATAAAGCGCTGTCGGTAATTTAGTGCGTAATGTTACCGACTTAACATTAGTTAGCATTAGCGCACCGCTAGAGTAAAATTTATGCTAAAGGTAATTAATAATTTTTTTTTTCAATGAAATTCTCGCATACTCTACAATTAAGTGGTTTTAATCGAGAAATTTTTCGAGATTCATTTTTTAATGAATTCCGAATTCATTAGAAATCGATGAAAATAAATTAATGGAATTTTAAAGCATTTTGCGCGGGGGTCCTTTTTACCATCTTATACGGTTAGAAACTTTATGTATGCCAGTTATAATAGCAAAACATTATGTTCGGTGAGAACAATAAACGTAAGGTATACAGGGGATTAAATGGGCTCCTCAAGCTTCGCTTATCTTCTGGACACATTGCTTAATAAAATCTGTCATCAAATGTTTTGGAAACTTTTGGAAACACCTTTCCAATTAATATATTTTTAAATATTTAGAGAATATGCTCGAAGAACGTTATAATTATCTAACGAAAAAATAACAGTAAACGTTTAAAAACTTTTCTCTTCAAATTTCGCTTTCTACTGTGACTGCTTCTCGCTGCCAGCCGAATAATTTAAATTAAATTTTTTTTAGAAACTGTTATAAAAGAATTAATTAATAAAGCTTTTTGCAGCGAATTAATGGGAAATTTAATTAATCGAAACAATGGTATCATCTGTGTGGGTGTCTGTTTTCTCAAAAATTAAAATGTACTCGTCTCCTCTTTAAGCCTTGAAAGGGGTGTTTACTCGTGCAGGAGACAGTCGTGTTTTCTAGACTCCTACTTTTCTCTTTCTTTCTCCTTTACCTTCTGTTCATAAGTATTTAGAAAAGGAAGAGGGAAAAAAAGAGATGGGGAGGGAGAGATCGTCGAGGCTATTCATGCGTGCCAACCCAACCACCATTTCCTTGCCGTTCGTTTCGTTTCCATTCTGCCTACGCACATCCTGCCACCCGCCGCTAAACTTTCATTATTTGTCACCTCATAGCCGACCGCTCTTCTTCTTTTTTTAAGTCTTCTTTGCTGTACTTTTTTTTCCTCTTTCGTTCTTTCTTCTGAGTTTCTGACTTGGAATCATTAAAGAAGCTCCCTCGGCTTAAGGCGCAAAAGACACCTGCACTATTCAACAGAAATTGTTATTTCCCCACCTCAGCCGCCCCCGCCTCACAACTTTGGAGGAATCGGAAGGGAGTTGCTCTTTTGCCCGGGTCTTATCCTTGAATTTTTCAGAAAATATCTAGTCATTTTATAATTTTCCGCATGCTTGATGTAAAGATGCCGACTGAGTTTTCGTTTTGGAAACTTTTAAGTTAGCTTTAAAAAAATCGCTTTTTGATCGCGATGAGTACTGATTATCATGACAGGTTGAATGTTGGTAATGTAACCAAAAATATTGTAGGAGCCAAAGATCTTAAGGTCTACAATTAGTAAACTCTGTCCTTTAACTTGCGTCATTCAAGAAATAATTAAAACAACCATTACGTCCTTGTTCTCTATAATTTTATGGAACGCGGAAACAGAGTTGTTGAAATGCAAAATTTAACGAAAATTATTCTACTTTGAAAGCAGTATTTCTATAACTGTAGAAGCAGTTCTGTACCCAGGAATTCTAAAAGAGGGCTTTATCGCTTACACTTTATAATTTCCTATACAGGGTGTTTCTGAATGGTCTGTACAAATTTTCAGGAGATGTTCCAGAACGAAACAAGCAGAAAATGTTATCTGAACATGGACTTATAGCGGTTTGAAGGTGTCCTGTAGCGGAAGAAGAAAATTGTGCTCACTTCAACATCAGATTCGAAACGTTCTTGGAGCATCATTGTTGGCTGTTACCGGCCTGAATTGCCTAAATGTTGATAAGTGCCGATTAACTGCTGAGCGTTTGATGGTTTGCACTTCCAGGTCCTTTAGTTTCCTGCTACATTGGAGCGTTACACCTGCTGTTTTGTTCCATTTGGAAGTAAGACTAATTGACGTGAAATGGTCTTTAGTTATTGGAAAATTTCAAAGTATCGTAACTCCAGAAACAAGCATTTCCGCTGGTATTGATGGACACCTTCAAACCGTCATAATTCTAGAAAGAAGCGATTTCAACCCCAAATTCATATGACAATTTCTGCTTGTTTTAGTCATTAGAACATATCCTGAAAATTTGTACACACCATTTAGAAATGCCCTGTATGTTTTAATTTTCAATTCGCTACAAATGCAGGAAATTAACTTCAATACTCCGATTTATATCCTGCATTTTCTTTGCTCTAAGAAATTGGAATCATAACAAAGGTGTTCGTTGTGATGTGTTTTTTAAAGACTAGTCCTTATAAAGATTTCAGACGGGGCTACGTAAGAAGTTTGCAACCCGAGATGTGCAGAATAAGTCAACAATACACAGTTTAGGCCAGTGTTTGATGATCGAATCATGGACTATGGATCATTCATAGTCTCGTCTCAAAGAACGTGCTTATGAAAGCAATCTGAAGATCATCAGCGCATTAAAGGACACCATTCGCAGCATCAGTGCACCCATCCCCACGGTGTTACTGCAAATACTCGTCGTCGAGTAGACAAAAAGAATAGTTCTCACTTTTAACAGTTACTATAAAAACAATGTAGAGCATACAATACAATATATGCAGCGTCAGTTTTGCATTGATATCTTCAGGAAATATGAGTTGTAAGACTCTATTTAAGATTAGAGAAAGAGTATAGTTTGTCAACAAGTCCTCGACATTTCCTTTTTTGGTATTTACCCTACAAATGTGTGAAATTTGATTTTCACATATACAAGTTCTCGTTCCTGGTCAAATTTTTTTAAATATTCCTTGAATCTTTAGAAGAATTTTTCAACTTTTTAATGGTTTTACCGACAAGAACAAAACAAGCGGGGAAAATTAGCGCTGGTTCATGGACCTCTTTCACGTAGATAAGATAAAAATTAAAAGCGCGCTCATTTCGTTGACATTTATTGTTGTCCGTTTTCAATTTCAAGAACGGATTTTCTGGGTGTAAAACGGGTTTTGTAACTCTTTTATGCCGGTGTGGTTCCTTCGGCCTGCCCGTTTCCTTCTGCCGTCGCCTTGTCACTCAATCGGTTCCATTTCCTTTAATTCCCGTCGTTGTAATTTAAGCCTAGATGGCCGGCGATCCGTGTCTCTCCGGCTGCCTGCCTTCTTGCCTTCGGTGGCTCCTCCTTCGGGGCACAGGTGGTCCTATTATCCTCTAGGCTAATTATGTCGGCCGCGAATCTCGAGGATGTAACTTGCACTGGCACCGGTTGTTTCGTTTTGAGCGGTGGAAGCCTTGTAAATTAACTCCCTCCAAGTGGTTGATGTGAAATGAGCTCGAATCGAGGCTATTCCGTAACATCAGAACAAAGTGAGGAGGTCATATTACAGAGAGCGTGAATATATTAAGTGCGCTCGGCGCGAGAAGGTGCCCGTGCTGGCTTCCTTATTCCCAGAGCCCGACAAGCACAAGGAATATATTATGACAGGACACGTGACTCGACACCGTTTCCGAGACTTTTCCTTTTCCCGTCGTCCTCCCCTAATCACGGCGTTAAGCCTCCCCACCCCTCATAACAATAGACTAATAGGTTTCTGGTGCACTCGTCGAAACATTTCTCGGCGCAACTTGTTTCATCATCGCTACGCGCATTATTGTTTTGATTACTTTGTTCGGATTGCTTTTCAACTCAGTCTCCAAAACCCATTTATTTATTGCATGCAGCACCACTGCAAATTATGTGCTTGTAAAGGCATCTGTTGAATTGTGCAACTCGAATCTGATCATTCATTCTTTCGGTACAACACACTCAATTCATTTCGTTCAAACCCATTTGTTTGGAAAAAACATCTTAAAATACGTTGAACAAATAGTAATTGCAAATGGGCCTGATCTAAAGCTCTACAAAAGATCGGATTTCTCTCGCACATCATGGTATATATCTGTTTTGCAGCATATTCCCTCTTAGAAAAAGAAGCCGTAATCGTAAAATGAAAGTAACCTGAAAAACACTAGTTACGAGGGATAATTTTTAAGTAAGGTTCGTTTGTAAATATCTTTGGCAATCTCGCATGTTCCTATATACCTTGAGGTAAAAAAAAAACTCATTGAATTTTGACTGTGTTTATAAATATACACTTGGTATCATCTTATGGATTGTTGCATTATGTGATTTGTTAAAATTGTTAAAAAATTATTGACAAGCGTGCAACATTGGTAAACGTCATCAACTCCCACTCTTAGAAAAGTTTAATTTATTTACGAATATCCTCCGGATAATCCAGTTTTAATTTTACAATTTTTACAATGTGTCCATAAGGTCCGGGAAACGTTTCAAACAATTATGTCACAAAAAAATGGTAACCGAGAGCGTTAAGGCGCAGGTCTTGCGTTTTTGAGACCAGTGGGGGCATGGATGTTTGTGTTTGTTCATTTACAACAAGCTTGGAGATCAAGCTAACCCTCAGTAGGCTAATCCCATGCTAGTTTGAATTCAAGTAGATTCAATGGTTATTTAATAACCTCGAAAGCGCAACTCCGAAACCCATTAGCTAGTAAAGAAGAGATGTCACAAAAACTATACAAAATAGAAACCACTGTGGATTAAAAAAAAAAAAAAAAAAAGAGGCTTTTCGGACTACATTACCTGCATAATAATATATGCAAGCACTCTGTTTCGGACAGAATATCAGAGGCATCTTCCGTCAGAAACAGCATCCTTAAAATACGAAAAAAAATTTTTAGATAGTAATATCATGGCTGACAAAACTATGGAACGCGTGTGCGAAGCATTTCCTCGCAGACCTGGGAAAGTCATCCGAAACGCGGCGATAGAACTCGGTATGTCAAATGTGACGATACATAAAGTGATGCACAAGAAGGTATAGACTATAATGAATTTAAAAGCCCAATTAGTGACGCCAAACATTAATGATGCCATATATGCAAGAATATGGCAGGAAGTCGAGTGTCATCTCGAAATCCCCCGCGTGATGAATGGTTGAAGCATACTGAGAATTTTGTCTGAACCAAAATTTTGAGGTGCTGATTCGAATTTAAAAAAAAAAAAAATTTTTCTTTAATTACTGTTTTCATGAAATTAATGTTTGAAATGTGCCATGGACTTTATTTGCAGGGAATGAAAGCGATTAAAAAAGATTTGCAAAAGGTCGCTATGGCTGTGTTCATATTCTCGACTTTTGTACCACGTAGTTCTCTAGAGCTAGTGAAACCATTTTATCGAAATTTAAATACAAATTGCATCTGTAGGAGTTACTCTAAGTTAGTTACCTAAAAATGAAATATAATAACTCTAAAAATAAATCTCAAATTAATCAAATATATTTTTAAACTTTCTTTCGAGTTTTCTCGTATGTTTCGTAAAGTGATTAGGTATGCCTTTCCATTGTGCACTTCCATTTGGCTATTAATTACAGTGCTATTCTGGCTATCCGAAGAAAGCAAAATGGCTTCTCCTTCGTACATGATTTCAAAGTGAAAAGCATCTTTGCACTCTTCCAACGTACATGTAAGTAATCCATTACACATCGCCATATTAACAAGCATTAACTGCAAATTCTCTTTTCTTTGCTAGTAACAATACCAACCTATCTATGGCAAGGTAAACTGATTGAGTTTGCTTTGCCCCCTTTTTGTATGTATGTAAGCACTATTCAACATTATTCAGATTTGTTTTTCTTAATTGTTATTATTGTATATTCTATTTTATTTTACTACAGTAGAAAAAATATTGAGAATTGTTCTCTTATTCTTTAGATATCTTTATCAGTATTGTCATACTTATGATTGTTGACATAAGCTATGATACTCATTGATCGAATCAATATCAGTTATGTTAAAGCTATAAAGAAGCTCTTTGCTTTAATTAACATATTGTGAACAATGTGAAAATAGTTAACATTTTAAAGTAGAAAATTTAAGGAAATCATATGAAGTAGCCGATTCGGTGGCCGAGAGCGCTAAGGCGCAGGTCTTGTTGTTCTCGAAACCAGTGAGTCTTGAGTTCGAATCCCGCTGAGGGTATGGACATTTGCGTTTATCCCTTACCAACAAGATTGAAAGACTAAGCCAGCTGGTCCCCTTCTAAGCTAAATTTCCAATGGTTATTTAACGTATTCGACTCCGAAAAGGTAAAAGATGAATAGAAAGGAGAGATAGATCATATAAAGATTTCTTAAACTAAGATTTATTAAATTAGTCATTTGTTAATTCAGGTTTATTTAAATTCATTGAATTACAGTAAACAGTAAGAAATTTTGTATTTGTTTTTTGTGGGGTTTTTTAAAAAAAAACTTTAAGAAAATTAAATTAAATTGTCATTTTATAGTAAATTAAATTTTTTGAAATTGCTGTGAAAAGTTATTTTGTTAAGAAATAATCGTTGACTAAGTTTAAGATATCTTTAATATAACCAAACTAATCTCGCAAGGAAATTACGTAAATATAAAGATACATCCTTCTCAAGGGAAATGGAATTGTTCCATGCAAGCACATAACTGAAGACGATGAGCAATGATGGCATTCTCCATGAACACATCTAAAAATAATTTTACTTAATAACCTAAAAACTTTCCCCATTTCATCCTTTTTATCATGTCACCTGAGGAAACAGAACAGTTGAGTTTTTAACCTGGTTATTTAGATTAATTTTATCCTACGGATGAAATGATATTTTATTATGTGCTTAATCTTTCCGCAACAACAATTCCCTGTTGGCGTTCGCAATCTTTAAATAGTTCCCGTCTCAACTTCCTTTGGTGTTCTCGGGGGAAAAGTAGAAGTAATTCGTTTTTCTCTCTAATGGATGAAATTTTAGTCCTTTTCATATTCCTGAAATTAATTAAAAATAAAGTTAAATATTCTTTTAGCAAAGAGATGATCGTTACCTTTAATCATTATTTTGATCTTTCAAGGAATATTTATGACTTTTCTAAATATTTATTTAGACTGCAATCATGAAAAGTAATTGAAAAGAGAAGCTTTATTCAACTCAAACGCATGATGCTTCGTCTTTTGCACTTGTTTACCCAAAAAATAAATAGTTATCTTCAATTCTTTAAAGAGAAAACGTGAAGTATCAAGATTATAATTTGCTGCAGTTCTTTCTAGGAAATTTTTAAATAAGAAACCCGGTAGTTTAAAAAGAGTATTTTTTTAAAAATAAATCTCGTGATTTGCCCCATTATTCATCTTCTCGAAAGGGGGCTAAAAGTGATTCCGGAATTTCCATGTCCGGCGACGATATTCTCAGCGTGGACGATATCGCGAGTGGTCATTAAAACCAGAACCCCATTCATATTCAAAGTAAGAAATGAAATTTAACCATTCGATTTTTAAAACTCGATTAAAACCATCATAGGAAAAAATAAATTAAACACTGCGAGCGAAATTGCGAATTAAGAAAAATTTCACTGTACACAAAGTAAAATTTTAATGGCTTTCTATATAATATCATAACATAACAATACTGAAATCATGTATTTTCTATATACTTTTTATTGAAATTGTGTTGACCTATAGGAGTTTCTTGTAGTTATTATGACTTGAATCTCTCGCGTTATGTTGGACTTTCTTTTTTGTACAGTCGCTGTGTTGCTATGAGGGTGAGAAGAGAAACGCTTTCAGGTAATCTTTTTCTTGTGAGCGTGCAGAAAGTGTGTCGCCATTTTGCCACAGGGCAGCGAGATTTGAGGTGAATATGCAAATGAGGGTGTTGTAAATAAAACACGATAAGGATCTGAGTGGGAATAACGTGGAACAAATCGAAGCAGGAGACTTTCACGAGAAGTCAAGACGATGTCGAGAGAAGGTCGTTGTCACATAAGCAATTTGCATTTCAAAATTAATCTTTCGTCTCCACCCCACTTGCTTATGTTTCGGAATTAAATTTTGTTTAATTTAAATAATAAATATGTAAAAATATTTTAAAATTATTGAGATCTTTTTTAAAGTAGATCATGTTCTGTTTATGAAAGACGTTATTTAAATATTTTAGCTGATTTATTTTCAAAGGAAATTTCAACGGAATCGAGGCATTGCTAACAAAAATTGGAACTTCGTATTAAAATATCATTCTATATATAAGAAGCGAAGCCATATATATAAAGCAGTTTTTGAGATATTCTAATAAGAATTAGCGAATATGCAAATCAAAAGCGAACCACAATTTACGACAGGAGAAGAACTTTTTATCGATTAGATTCAAGAATTCTCCATCGATGAAGTCGGGATTTGGTATTTGCTGACAAATTTTATGTCTCTCGTAAAGAGAAAAAAAAATAATAACAATAAAGCAGCTTACAATGCAGATGATAAAATTCCGCCGACCGTGTAGAAGTCATTTCCGTTCGAATGAATATTTCGGGTGTACGTATTTTCTCCTATAAATATCATTGAAATTTATTCGTGCCGTAAACATTGACTCTTTTCGTTCTGTAAATCGTTCTTTTCGAAACGAATTTTGTTTCTCTGGCAAAAGATCAATGAATATCCCGGCTAGAGTCGAAAACCGGCAAACAAGGAAAACCGCAGCGTACTTTCCTGTTTAATTTATTTATTTTTTTTAACTAGGGGGTAAAAAGGAGTCCTGGATTTCTTTTATTAAAAGGAAGAAAAAAATATATGTCTATAGTGTACGGTTCTTATGAGGCTTTTTTTTTCTTTAGAAGGAAAAAAAATCATAATCCAGATTTGTATCGTTATCTTATACATATATATAGATATATATTGTGATCTCTCCGATCGGACGGTCGGGTTTATTTTTTCCCTTTCTCCTCTTGTAACGGATGAGAAGGTTATGAATTTTTTCTCTTCCTTTTCCCTCTCTATTCTTTTTTCCCCTCTTTTTCCCCTTTTATCCTTCTCCTTATATCTCTGGCAAGACGTAATATTAGGACATAAATCTCGAAATCTCTGTCGTATCTTCTTTATGCTATTGCAGTTAAGGGCAAGAGATTGGAAGAGTTGGGAGTTTTCGGACGAGATTGTCTGGTAATTTACGGGCTGGGTTCTCGATGTTTGGCAAATTGCCTGCGGGATTCTTAGGAATAAAGACCCTCCTAAAGCCTCCGCCTACGTTTTACCCCCTCCTTCCCATTCCCCTCCATTTCTTTTCTCTTTCTCCGTCCCGTTCATTCCGTAAGAGCGAAATGGCGCATTTTTGTTGATTGTTTTGCTAAAAAAAAAAAAAGACAAAAAAAAAACCTATTGCGCCATACAGTTTTGTTTCTAATTCCAGTGCCGTCAAATTGTATGACGTTTAGGCTAAAGGGTCTAGACCTATGGACTTGGCTTTGGAACGAGATTACAAAATAAAAAGAACCTCTTCAATGATTTTTTAAGCTAATAATAAAATGAACAATCCCACTTTGTTGAGCTTGCTTCCTGGAAATGTCTCTTAGAATTTTACGCACAAATATTTGTAATTCATGTTTACAGAAATTTAAGTTGAAGTATCTCTTAATGTTCATTCCCTTTAAAAGTGAAGCAACAAACTGAATAATCAAATAAAAAAGATACATACTCTTGGGAATATTAAACATATTTGAATGCATTCTAATCTGTTTAGTATGTTTTTTTGCAGTGGTTATTGCTATACGAGAGACTTACAAGGTTAACAAAAATGTTAGCTCTTTAACAAGAATAATCTATATGCTGATTCGAAAATCCGAACTTCGATTTTCTCAAAACTTCAATACTTGAAAGCTAAAAATATATAGGCAAAAGAATAAAAAAACTATCAAGATAATTAACATTCATGATAACTTGCAAATAAGATGCTGTAATTTGTTCCAAGAAATATAGAAATCTGAGATCTGAGTTTAGAAGTTTGCTCAATTGATAGACAATTTTTATTATTTTTATGTTGAAATCTCTTGATTTTTAAATAGATTTCTTGCAAATGAGGATTAATTTTTAATTAACAAAAAATTAAAAATCCCTTAAGCCGTTGAGCAAATTTCATTCACTTGCTGAGCAGATTTCATTCAGCCCAGTGAGTTAAATGATTTTAATTCCGCTATTAATAATACAGCCTAGTGAAGTGCTTCGCTTCTGTATGCTAAAGTTTTCCTTTTAATCCTGGAAAAGTATGACACTCTTTACATATTAGTCAAACAGTAAGAATGTAAAAATAAATCGATTATATTTGGAAATCAAAATTAATTTTCGATGAAATCACGATTAATATATTCAAGTGAAAATTGCTTCAATCTGCAACCGACTACCTAAACTCATATACAAAATAAATGAAAACAAAGATAGTTCTCATTAAACTGCTATCTAGATTTAGCTTTACATTAATGCATTGTGTCAATTAAGATTTATAGCCGAGTCCAGCAGAGTAGCCTGGAGTAAAACTGAGGTCAAAATTCCCATTTGTTAACTTAATAAAAAAAAACAAACCAAGCTTCGTGGTGTTTTTTTTTAAAGAATGGTAGAAAAAAAACAAACAACATTTTTGGGGGGTCAAACTTACTCTCGGCTCTTGAAAATTTAACGATGACACTTCTCTAGAGCCGTCTAATAAATTATTATACCCTCTATAAGTTTGCACTTAAATACGCCAGTAAGCTTTACGTATGGTGCTTTAAATATCGTACAGTAAAACTTTCCTAGCAGCACAATCCTTCAGAGCAGGGGCAAATTCCTTCTTTGTAGAAAGTGCTACGCAGCTTTTGAGGACTTGTAATAACGTAAAATGAAAGGAAAATGTAGCATTTTACAACAAATGCGTATAAAAATAAATTCATTCTGGAAATTTAAGAAATGAGGAACATACTCCTGGGCCCTGTGGAATCTGTTATTGGGCCTTAGTATTTCCAGACCTATCCAAGAAAACATTAAGAACCGCTGTATTCGTGAGCTTGGAGAAAACATGTTTTGGATGTTGCAAGCTAAATTAAATGCATATAATTAATGAAATTGCATATTCTCCTTGATTTAAGAGCATGCATTAATTAAGTCAAAACTTTCATATAGCAGTTAAGGAATAATTTTAGCATGCACTATTCAGGTATTTCTGGGTTCTTTATCCGCAACCTAACTACATGTAATAATGGCTACTGATAAATTAAAATCTAATTTAGCCAGATTATATAATATTAAATGTTTTTCCCAAGTTGTTTTCTTATTGTGTTTGTTGCGCGTCATTGTCTAATGCGAAGTCTGAAGCACTTGTTATTCGCAGACATTCATTTGGAAGATGAGGTTAAGGAGAAACTGCTGGCTATTATCGGAGTCATCTGAATATGCTCTTATACTCCAGATGATTCGACCATGTTTGCATGGATTTTCTTATGAGATGAATACGCTTCTGATAAAATAATTTTTTCTAATTTGGTTTTTAGCGTAAATTATCAAAAAATATTTTACACGTTTTTCTATACTTGAACACTTCGGTTAACGTTTCAACCTTTCGGTTCTTAGCCTTTAATGTGGCGTTCCAGTTTATTCGCTGCTAATGGCCAACGTAGAATCGATCTAAGAGAACCACATAAACTTCCTTTCACTCTTTAATTTTTACGAAGCAATATACTCATTGCAAAATAATACACAAAACTAAATTAGAAAATATTAATAGCGGTAATAGCAGCACTCCCTCGTCATTTATTTGTTTTTTGTTTGTTTTGTTTGTTTTGGTTTTTTTTAATTTGGGTATTTGCCAAATGATTATAGAACTTCAGAACGCTTTCCTAAATTGCGAGGGAAAAAAATACTGAAAATTGAAACATCGTTCTATTTCGTAAACATTCATTATTTAAGGAAATTATGGTTATAAAACTGGTCTGTAAGAATCCTTACTGGGCTCTTAAAAGTTTTCTGTAAAAGACTTTTTTTTTTCTTGGTTGCCTCCCTCAATTTCGTTGGCCGTGCTTTCATTTCTTTCTCCAATCAAATTTTAGGGAGATAATGATTTCATCCATCTGTTATTTTTTTCGCTCGGCTACAGGTACTGTAATCCTTATTTTTTTTCCTTCGTTCTTCTCGTCACTTTCAACCGTCAGTATTCCAAACTATAATTATTCTGGGCTCGCTATTTTTGTTCCATTCGTTCCACATGAATCAGTGCGTTCGCCCTCTTCCCTGATAGTAAAATAATGGCGACCACCTTTATCAAGAAAAATTATAAAAATTCATGCGCTGCTTATTGGGAATTTTTAAATTTTTGTACTCAATAGTATATTCCTAAACCGTTCTTTGTCACTTGTCTATCTTTCTTTATCTGTAAAATTAATTTGTATTCGTATAGTTTAATTGACACATCATCACTAAATGCGCTCTTTTTGCTAGATAGCCCACAAACTTAAAATCCTTTGATTATTTATACTTAAAAGGTTTTATGAAAGCATCGCAAAATTATTAAGAAAATGTATCACAAATTTCGAATATTCAGTAAATTTTAAGCGTATATAGGTTGTACATTAAGGTAGACTTTAAGACAACAGTGCGGTTATTACACTTTAATTGCCAAACGCCAGTAATTTGCAGTTATTTAGACTTTTGTCAACATTAGAACAAACTTTTATAATTGTGTGTCGAACAAACTTTTATAAATTTTTTTCTTTCGGTGCTCTGAATACGCGGATAACAACCTATACACGCCGTAGCATCTACTCTGTCAGATGTCTGACTATTACCAGAGGTGATACAAACCAGACTTTTTAAACTCTTATCAAGAAACTCCGACCTAGACGTTAGTCCTAGATTTATGGCTCTGAAGTCCAGATCAGCTGCATCCTATAGAGGTTAATAGGGTTTAAATCGTGGCTTGCAAGTCACCGGATGGGTGTGATGAGTTTTCTTCGGCTTGAGAGGGTCTTTATCTTGTTGCTCTCTGGATGCTGGTACGTTGGTCATTGGTAAACTTGTAGTATATCCTGCAGTTGTCTTCGAGAACCTTAGGGTTGAAATAATAAATGATATTATAACTGGAGATAAGCCTACCAAGCATCAGGTAAAGATTTTTCTATCGAAAAATGGAAGGAAAAATTCTGCGACCTGGGATCGAACCAGGAACCTCGGCTGTCATGGCCGACGCCTCTACCAGTTGGGCTATCGCAGACACCTGGCCAGCCATGCTGACTCAAGATGTCTTAAAGACAACCAAGTTGTCATATTATAACTTATCTCCAGTTATAATATCATTTATTATTTCATTTATCTGTGAGTTCCACAAACTTTCTGATGGTTGGATAGGAGAGATTCTCGATCTGTGAGCCAGGTGCCTGCCTCCCATTGTGCTTTCAACCATGACAACTTGGTTGTCTTTAAGACACCTTGAGTCAGCATGGCTGGCCAGGTGTCTGCGATAGCCCAACTGGTAGAGGCGTCTGCCATGACAGCCGAGGTTCCTGGTTCGATCCCAGGTCGCAGAATTTTTCCTTCCATTTTTCGATAGAAAAACCTTAGGGTTGTATAAACCTTTTGCCAACTATACGTTCACCATCAAATTTGTTAAGATTCTCACATTTTTGATGGTCGTCGATTGCGAAACACTTGTAGATATTCATTTCCAAGTTTGTTTTATTAATTTGGGCTGGGTATGTTTCACTCTATACGGGGAAGATCAATTTAAAGTTCCTAACACTATATTTAATCCTAGGGTTGTGTACACACAACATATATGCAATGTAGAGCAAGCTTTTCTTTATTTTCCAAAGAGGTCCCGAAACCTTAAAATTATGAGTAAGATTGCATCTAGAATACATTACCTGTTAAAATTTCATGACTTACTTTTGTATGGAGATCTTTTCTTGAATTAATGTTTATTATTTAGATCTGGTTTACATAGTTTATAATATTTTTGGTAAAAATCCAATTGCAATTCGATTTCTTTGTCTTTTAAATACCAAAGCATTGTTTTTCTATTTAATGATTATGCAATCCAATTAAAAATATTTTTTTCTGATAGTTTCAATGGTCATCAGTTAAGTTACATACTTTGATTGGGTTCTTCCCCTTAAATTTTGTAATGCTCGACAACATCCAAATTAAAAAAATGATGATCTTATCACTGAAAGTCGTATAATTATTTTATATTATATGGCGTGCTCTTCCTAATTGTAATTTGCAATTTTTTTAACAATTTTTTTTCTTTTTTTGACTCAGAGCATTTTACCCGAGACCTCAAAAAGCCAGAAACCCTTCAGGGATTCCCACGGAATCCCGGCTAAGAAATGCTCGCCAAACAAACACGGTCACGGAAGGAAAGGAAAGGAGGATGCAAAACTCTTCTTAATCATTTCCTTAGGCCTGAGCAGTGACTTATTTGATCGACTTCACCCTGTAACAATGTGCTAGATCTCCTTTTCCCGTCAACTTTTTGGACCATTTTATTTTATGTATGTGAAACGTTGAACTAAAAACATCTGTAATTGAGCGAAAAGGTTGTTTTTCACTCATTAGATTTGCGTCATTTCATTAAATTGGATGGTTGGTTGCTATCTCAAACATAAATTTGGAAACGTGTCACTGAATGGCATTTTCTTTTTGCAATCTTCTGTTTTGCTCTCGATAACAAATTCCTGAAACGAAAGAATTGCTCTTAAGTAAAAAATGTTTCAAGATGACGTGAAAAGAGAAAATAAGAGAAACATTTTATATGATCAACGTATTTGGGTTATTCTTAAGAGATTATGAAAAATATATTTTATCTTCATTTTCTAAGAATAATTTCCACTTAATTATAATAAGAATAATAAGGTCACTTTATTATGCACACGGTATTTTATTTTATTGGGTCCTACCTAGTTGAGCTTCCCCTGCCACTATAACTGCTCATACGCGACTGACACTGGCATCATCAGCGTTCGGTACCTTTATACAGGTATCTTCCCATGCCTCAAAGATAACGTCTTCTAAATGCGCAAACTAATGGCGCACCGAAAATTCGTTCAATTTTAACCCACAAATGTGAATGGGATTTAGATCTGGCGATTACATGGGCTATGGAAGTACGGCAAACTCTCGGTAATTGCTCAAACATCAAGTGAAATTAATTATCGTGAAAGAGACTCTATCCTGCGGTCAAAACTATGGCCAAAAATTAAAGTAAAATTGCCTACCTCTATACTCAATATTAAAACCTGAAAGGAATCTTCAACAAATCAGAGTACGATTCGTTTTATCTCATGAGATGTGACTTCTTTATAATTATTTAGTTGTTAGACGAGACATTTATTTCATCTTTTTCGTTCTAATAGAAATATAATTATAATAAGAACTTGAAGTAGGATCTCCGCATAGGTTGATTTTTGGGCCTTTTATGAATGAGTTGATATGGTCGGCAACAATGTTCGGACACGTTATATCCTTCTGAATATTATTTACAAGCACTAGGAACCTACAGTCTCGCATGGAAACATTCCCCAGGTCATATCAGAACTTTTACCAGCCTGTAATGGGATATCGCATAAGATGGACCAATCTCCTCGTGCTATTTACTTTACTTCACACTTTGCCATCAACGTGATGAAGAAGGATGCGCTATTCTTGGAGGAGGCATGCTATAGTTTTCCAATTGTTGATAGCCCATTGATTGCAGTTGATTATAATAAATTACAGCCAAACTTCTTGTTTTTTGTTTAAAGGCTTGGTACAATGGCATTTGAGCTTTTATGGGACAATGTTCAGTCATAGCAGGCTCCGAAATTTGACTTGTGGACGGATATTTCCAAATTGTTTGTTGTCCGTTGATATGTTTTCTTTACTATATTTTTGTTGTGCCTAATAAATTATGTATCTCTCATAGGGATATTTTTAACGAACAATGGAAGTTTCAGTTTAACGAAAACGCACTTAGATGCAAGATGCAGTTACCTTAGATTTGATCAAATAAGGAAATCTAGTTGTTATTAGATCTTGTCGTTCCAAGCAAAATTCTTGGATCATTACAAGAAAATGAAGTCTGCTTTGCTCTAAAGTTAACATGGAATTGAAAAATTATTTTTAGTTTAAGAAAATGGCATGTTAAATAAAAGTTTTTCCATTTCATTTTCCAAAGGCAGGAAAAAGTTGATTCAAAATCGATAGAAACAGCACGTCATTTACTTATTACCTTCATCGAATTCGCAAGTGAAAATTTGATAGCAGGTAATTATATGAAAAACCCAAAGAAAGAAAGAGAGAGAAAGAGAGAGAGGGAGTGAATGTGAATAGGGTTTAATGAACTGATGATTTAAGCTCGTGTAAATAATTGATGTCCGAATCAATTATGAAATTAATTCCCACGCAACGAAAACCCAGGTGATGAGGTCATACACTTGGTAATGATGTTACCATCCATTGCCGAAAGTACTCGACTCGCCTAAATGGAAGCATGGAGGGGAGGTGTCTCCATTTTTTTTTCTCCCCTTAACCCCTTCCCCTAAAATTCGAAACGTTTGCAGGAAATTGAATAGAATTTCAATGTAGTCTCCTAAACGCTAGCCGTTTGCAGTTGTCGTGAAATATTATGCTGCAATTAATACTGAGGCAGGATCACTCTCGTCGGGAGGAATAGAAAACGGACGCCCGGACCAAATTAAAGGGCACCAGCCGACTTGATTAGGAGTTATCTTGCATCCGTGAACGATGATAACATAATAATTTTTTATTGTCGTCTTTATTATTTTATTACGATGCAGGCTTGGCAAATATACTGTATTTCTTAATCTCATTACTGAACGCAGTTTCGTGAATAATTTATTTCTTCCCTAGTTGTTGTTCTTCTACTTTACATGTATTTTGTTAATGTGTGAGGTGGAATCGTGTTACATCTTTTCTGCACCTCTCGACACTGAAATTGCTTCATATTGAAGGACAAGCATTTAACATACAAATGCGAAGACAGCATATTTACAAATTATTCGAGATAGAGGAAAGAAAAAAAAAAGCGAAACATATAGTCATGTGATTATTGTTTGAAAAACATAGACATCTTAGCCCTATCAATAGTTGGACGTTGTTGTTTTACTCCATTCTACTCCTCCGATTTGAAAAATACGAGATCAAAGTCATCTCGTTGTCCATCTCATCGGTTATTGTCTTGCGCTGAATTGTGGCTAATTTCATTTACTCTTGCTAACGTTAATTATGTCGCGTGCGTTCCACGCTCTACTTGTACATTGGTTGTTGTCCAAGTTCATCCTGCAATGCTGCACTTTTATCCTGCATGTGACGGTTTCTTCATGGACGAAAATGCTACTGCGCACAGTTGTTTCAGCAGTGGTTTAGCGATCACGAAGATGACTTCCGTCATTTATCCTGGCCGCTCCAAAGTTCAATCCTAAAGAGAATGTTTCGAGGACGATGGACGGACATATTTGACAGCAAGGTCCTCTTCCAACAAATCTACAAGAACCAAGGGAATGTCTGCAGAGCGCCTGGTTTTTCATTGACTTAAAGTGCTTCAACACCCTATTGATTGTAAGCCAACACGCATAAATGCTGCAATTCAGGAAAGCGGGTCCAATGAAATACAAACAGATGTTTCTTATTCATTGGTCAGTGTTTGTAATTTAAATGCCAAATAAATCATTCTGATTTGTCTCAACTTTTCTTATTTATTACTTTCTGATATAGTTTATCTCTGAGATAAATTTGCTAAATATTAGATATAATTTTAAAGGGATGATTCCATATAAATAACTAATGCACAGATGAAATATACTTCATGATGAAAGTAAATTTGACCACACTCAAATGTAAAAACTCACGATGACTTCTTGTAGATCCAAACGTTGGAGACTTTTTCTAGAGGGATTCCGTGATCTGGACATGAAATCATCGAAGGTTAATATCTGTGAGGAATTCATCTAGAAGAATCTCCAACATTTGGAATAATAGTCATTTTTCCACCGCATGTGGTAATGTTATCATCTGGACATGAGGTCATCGAAGTCAACATCCGTGCGGAATGTTGTATTTCTATTTTCCATTTTCAAATTTAGTGTAGCTGAGTCACATCTCTGTGAACGATATTGATGATCCAGAATCTGCTGGATCTCCTCTAGTCACTATCGGTTGTGCTCGATCATAGATAGTGACTAGATAGATAGCCCTTAAGCGTATCGCGTTTCATCGCAACATCGCCTTGTGAAGAGTACAAAGGAGATAGCATTCTTGCCAAAGTCAGGAGACCGCAGTTGCCGTGCTGTCTTTCTATTGCGAATTCGAGTTACGTTTCAATATAATAAAATGGACGTTGCTTTAGAAATTACATAATTACGTGATTTGCATTGCTCCCGAAAAGTAGCATTGGAAAGGACACGCATTTTACCCCATCGCACACATGTTGACATTTTACAAGGAAATTTAAAAATATGTAAACTTCAACAAGTGGATACAAACTACTAATATCGGGTTCGATTCCCACAAGATCCGTATGACGCTTCAACAAAATCGTTTACCTATATCAACTTTTTCTCCTTACGCTGATATGAAGGCATATTGACTTCATATTGACTTCATATAGGTATATTGACTTAATATTGATTTCATAAAAGCATATTGACTTCAAATCAGCATAAGAAGAAGTTGATATTGGTGTTCGGTCCAAAAATAAAAATTTGGAGAAAACCCCTTATCGGTTTGTATATTTTTGAAAGTAACTGAAATTCAACTCATCCTATCGGCGATATCTTTCTGAATTTTCACGATATTTGCTTGGGCTTTTTATAAGAGTAGCTTTATACATTTGGCTAATAAATTATCCAAAAGACATTTTGGTAATACTTACGCATGCGCAGTTAAACATTATTTAGTAAAAATGCTCATATTTCATCAACTATTCAATATTTTTATATTCAGATTGCAAGGTGTTATCTCTACTGTAGTTTGTCAAATTTTCTGAAAATGGCATTACATTATGTTGAAAACCTTGCATGTTATAAATAAAAAAGGGAAAATTTCGATTTTTTTTTTTTAAAGAGACCTTTATATCTCCATGAATATACGTGCTATTCTCATACAATTGAACAAAGATAAGTAAAAGAAGCCTCATAATCATATGCTACAGTTACAACGTCTTTCAAGTATTATTTTTTATAAGGTGATCCCAAACATTATTTTTTTTTTGTTCAATTTGTCGCTGTTCCTCTATTTGCCTTCGGGACAAAACCTTTGCTGAAATATATGAGGTGTAACATGCGCTTTACACTCCTGAAATTTCAAAATAATTATCAAGTATTTTTCTATATATTTGACAAAACGTCTAAAATCAAAGGTCTATATATTATTTTGTCCAGCCCCTGTATTTATAAATATTCTTATGATTTCCAAAGTAAAATTTTATGGAAATTAAATTTGTTTATGTTCCGTTCCGAAAACATGGAGCCTAAAAATAAACTGTTTTTCGTCGATTTTAAGTTTTTTATCTTTAAAATAGCTTTTAATAATAAAATTTTAATTTAAAATAAAAATACTGTTTTAGTGAAAATGTTGTAAATAAAGCTCTTTTTATACGTGTCACTTCTTTCTTCTGTCTTTTCTTTATATAATTTTTTTAATGTTATTTATATTGCTGGAATAAGGTAAATAAAAGATAAAGGATAGCGGGATGATGTTGCGGAGGAGGGGTGTTTGAGTAATAGTGGGTCGAGTGTCGCCATAGCAATAGGGAGGGGGAGGGTTTTTTTTTTTTTTTTTCAACTATTCGTCACTCTTCTCATCATGACGAAGCGCATTTGACGAAGAATGCTATTCAATTTTTCTTCTACTATTACTGCTACTCCTCCTTCTTATTTCTTTTTTAAAAATGAAAATCGTTTTTATATTCATTTTGAATAAACGGGGGGAGATTAAAAAAATAGAGAATGCGATTTTTTTCCCGATCATGATCATTATTAAACTGCATCTTATATTTCAAAAGGAGAAGGGGAAAAGCTAATTTACTTTAATGATATTAGTGAACTTGGATTTTGTTTATTATTATGAAGAAAATATCGTAGATACAAATATTTCGGGTAATATAAAAAAACTTTATGAAGGCATAAATTTTCTAGTTGGTGCTCCAGACATATTGTTTTGGGATTTGTGATGGCATCAGTTTTTCATTTTTGTTTTAATTAAATCTTAATTATTAATAAGAGTTAATTATTTAAATATTTAAATGAAGTTAAAATAATGTAATAATTTGCTCTTATTCAACTATCCCTTGAAGCTTCTCTTGCTGTCCTTGCAACCGATTCAGTCTAATAGCATGAAGTAAATCCTCAAATCTGCATGCTTTATGAAAAGTATACGGCAATAGTATCTGTTTAAATTCCGTAATTAATTACAGGAATGTTTTGTAGCCTAATCGACAGATGCAAGTTTATTTCATTCCTTGAGAGGTAGGCATTAAAATATATATAATTTTTGATTCCGCTATATAAGGTGGGCGAAATTATAAAATAAAAATCGTTTCCGTCTCTTCATAGTTTTACTGTATTGAACATACATTTTCACTTCCTTTGCCTGTACTCCTGAAATCTTTATCGATTTTGGTACAAATAAATGCATTATTTGATAAACGTTTGTCCTTGTGCTGCTATACACAGGGTGTGTCAACTAAAGTGAACCAATAGCCAACTTCTAAAATACAAATCTGACAGGGTACTTTCGATGAAAGAATTATTGTACTTTTATGTGAGAGGTTTTTATGTGTATTCCATTTCCAAAAAAGCTGATGCCATTTTCGAATATGGAAGTGAGCTTTGAAATGTGAAATGGGAATCCCTATTTTTAATGGTATTTTCAGAAAATAGTATACAACAACATTTTTGAAATATATTATTCTTGGTGTTTTTTTCAATTGATCCAACCGTTTAGGAGATAGAGGCAATAAAAGTGTATTGTGTTTGGATTTAAAGAAAAGGTAAAAAATCGGCTTCACTGCAATTCAAATGTGTTAGAAACCTCAGCAAACCTGGCCAGCTCAACCTGACCTTGAATAACTCTTTCTCGCCCATTTTCTCAAAATCTTTCAAGGGGAAGGGTGTGATTAAAAATTGTTTTTAGACTAATGTGGTGTTGCTCTACAGGGTAGCGATTGGAAATTTTTCTCTATCTTTAATAGTTTTCGAGTTAGCAAATGGATGACCTTAAATTTGGGGGTCAAGGTCGAATTTGAGTGCGGCATTGAATCCCCCCCCCCCCCTGTTACCTATAAACCACACTCATCAGATCTTGCCTACCTGGCAGCTTTGAGATATCTGCCATGTTACCAGACTTTTTGGACACCCTGTATAATTCAATTTTCATTATAGAAAACAAAATCCTCACTCTTGAATAAGATAGAAGTTAAGTTACGTTAAGTTTACGATGACTCGATCTAACTTGAAATAGGTAGATGGAGAAATTGCAATACAAAACAGGGAACACAGATTGTAATAACAAATAGAAAAGGGAAGGAAAAATTCCACTACCTGGACTCGAACCAGGGACTACACTATCGCTGGCACGTTTCTTACCAACTGAGCTATCGCGGATATGAACCACCATGCTGTTACAATGCACCCCATGGGCTTCCACGATGCCACGAAGCAGCTCAATCGGCAGAGCAAGCCCCCGACTCGCAAATCGGGAATCATCCTTGCTCTTAAACCATCAAGTAAATTGATGAAATTTAACTCAAACAGAAGAAACACGTAATAAGATAACTGAAAAAACTTCTTCAAACATATCGTAATAACAAATAGAAAAGGGAAGGAAA
>JAHWFO010004243.1:2041603-2071002 GCA_023313115.1 Rhysida immarginata | reverse complement strand
GCGGAATTTTTCCTTCCCTTTTCTATTTGTTATTACGATATGTTTGAAGAAGTTTCTACAGTTATATTATTGTCTTCTCTTGAGGGCAACCAGAGTTTCCACCTGGTTTCGCATTTTATTTCCAGCTTTATCAAGGATCCTCTTCTTAATGATTACCTTCTCTGCTTTTCATTTTTAGAGGGGGGCATGGCCCTCTGGGCCCCTTGTAAGGGCGCCACTAACTTATGGCGCTAATAGTCCTGAATGTAAAATCGAATTTGGCTGACTGTAAATATGTATTTTTGACAGTAGTAATGTCCAGTGGAAATAGTGCTGTCATAAACCTTTCTTGCGTATATTTGAAAATTTTTTTTTTCCCTTAAATCTCATTAAATATTTCATAAAACGTTCTATCATAAATCACTTTTTACAAATTTAAGGAGATATTGTTAAGTAAATTATTTGGCTTACTGATTGTGAATTTATGTCTTGCTTATTTATTATAAGTCATTGCCATTTCTTCCAATTTTGCCTATTTGACGTTTGCCTAATATACGAAGTCTTGGTCGGTAGAAAGCAGATTAAAAAAAAAAGCTCTCGTTAACTTTTGCTTCAACAACCACTTCGAGTTAAACAGATAATTGAATCCAAATGCTCATTTCGCTTTTGATAGATACGCGAGATACATTCAATTGATAGAGTTTTTCCAAATTGTTTGTTGCTTACTTTTGAGTTGCAGATATTATTGATATCATCTGTAATATATTAACTTCACTATCTTCTGATTGTGTGTCTGAGCTGTCTGAACAAATATAAATTAATACAGAATATACACAAAAAATATCGCAGCTTGAACGATTTTTTTTACTGGTTCAAGAGTATTTCGTTACTTATTTACCTTGAATGGATGACAATACTAAAAACAATATTGACAGTATTGTTAAAGTTAAATATCTGTTTGCTAAATTAAATAAAGGGGTCATAATATTCCAAGAATTATAGTATTTAATTTTCAATTATTCTCAATATTTGAAAACACAAATTTATTGGAGTAATAATTTCTTAGCAGGAAAAGTCTAATAAACAAGTCGTTTATTATTTTTTAACAGGAATGAAAAATTAAAAATGTTATTACATAAGTTTTAAAAAGTTCTGCATTGTGGATTCTTTAACTTGCATTACATGGATGCCGCTTAGTTTTAAGAATATGACCACGAAATGTTTGTTTTACTATCATGTCAGTATAGCATATTCCAAGATAATTTTAATTAGAGTACGAAATATAGGTCCCAGAAAAGCGTTTATAGCCTTTTTTCAGATAAAAACTTCCAATTAGTTTACTTTTCTCATTATTTGAAGATATTGCATGGTTAAAATTTTATAGTTTTTATTTATTTATTAATAATTTTCTTGTTTTATACTGGAAAATGATATTAATTTTTATGGATTTACGAGGATGAAATTTCTTTTTATATTTGCATGAAACTAGTCCCAAGCCGCCGTCTTCAGTGATCCATATTCTGATATGTTTAGAGGTGTCCTTTCCTAACAGGGCTCCACGGTAACGTAAAAGGGTACTTGATAGAATGGCACAGTGAATTATTTATGATATTAGCCCACTCTAACTTAGGAATCCTTCGGGGGTTCTTCAACATCAAAAGGTTGGGAACTAAATGATTTAGATCTTTCTAGAGAAATAGCATAACCAAACTACTTGAGGTTCCCCTCCACCCATTGTATACAGAAAATAATTTCATTCTAGATCAACATTTTGCTATTTGAAATGTTTAATAGCCGAACTACGTATATTATTTCAATTGAGGGAGTGCATTGTCACCGCATTAAGGTTTTATTCCCTTATGAATTGCGTTTGTCACCTGGTTTGCCATTCGGCCGCATCTCTGTTTGCCGATATTAATTATGCATTACCACTATATTTGATGTGCGAAACACTCTCTCAGTCATCAGCTCTTTTTTTTACAAATGGGAGCAAATCAAGTGGGTTTACGAATACAAATCAGATGAAATTTTGCTTTGCATATAGGCATTGTTCTCTATTCTAGGAATATTTTAAACTTCTTTCTTTTAAATTCTAGGGCTTTAAACTTTTCTGACATTTCCATAATATATATCGGGGCGGGTTGGAAAATAAATTTGACAAAGATTTTAAAATTAATGTTGAAAGGAACTAAATTCGTTGCATAGTAGGAAAAAAAGTGTTTTTTTTTCTCCGATGAACAACAACAACACGACGCCCCCGACAGCACATCTCCCATTGCGTCCATAGTAATTTGAAAATCGTCACCGAAGCATTAAAAGTTTAGTGTCTCTATAAAAATATTGCTAGAGACTTGAATAATCTCTTGGGATATTTTTATAGGGGACGCTAAACTTTTAATGTGTTTTCCGAAGGAAACGCAACGATGAATCTTTGATTTCTTTTTTGCTCCTTTACCTTCCCTATCTCCCCCTCCTTCTCACCATTTTCCTTTCATAAACTACAGACTTCCTTTAATTATATGACCAATTTTCTTCATCGTTGTGTTTCCATTTTAAAGCCGTATAATCCTCGGTTGAATCACTATTCCCATTGTCTGTGCGGTCGCTTGCGTCAGCTCGGGAACAATTTGAATTTGGAGCTTTATTTATGTAGTTCTATATTTATTTAATTTGGAAGTAAAATGAAATTCCAATGCTGTTTGTGTCGTTATTTGCCGTGGTGATGTTCGAGCTAATAGCCCCATCAAATTCTTGTCACGGGTGAATTCTTTGATGCGTTTTTATCCTAGATGTTAATACTCCATGGAATTCACGAATTATAACCATTCCAACAGATAAACAAACCTTCAGTTCCTGAAATTCCACAGATATCGCATCAAATCACGACTTATTTGACGTGGTCACATTATTTCAGGTGTAAATTACGTGATATACTGACAATTACCGTTAAAAGGGATTTGGCGGGCTTTATTCGGACGTTTCGATTGTTTTTTGTTTTTTCAATGATAACATTGTTTACACTAAAATCTGGATATAAAATTATAAAAATAGCTTAATAATATTTTGAATGCTGATAAAAACATCCCACGTCAAGATACTTTTAGATATACTCAACTGACGCTGTTTTGATACTTTATTTAGATTCTTAAGCGCTTTTTTTAATGTCTTGAAAAGTATATTATATTTGCTGTTTAAGCAAAGACGACATGTAATCAAGCGGATGCTAATGTGGTTATAAACAAATTTTTAAGGATAAACATGTAATATCCTCTTATAAACACATTTTTAGTTAATCACAGAATATCCTTAGGTCCATGTTGCGAAATTCTGAAGAAACAAGAACGTTTAGAGATCGAAACAAGGGCTTAGAGATCGAAATGACTTTCGATCACTGAAAATTCTTATTGTTGCATGCTAAACCCTTTAGTTCTTCTTTCTTCTCAGTTTTTCTTTACAGTTTTTGTACGGCTTTTCTGTACATTTTCTAACCCACAGAGAGCAGCATAGAATAAGTTTCAAATGAGAGAAAAGATTACAAAAATAATTCCTCAAATCGTGAAGTTTATTATATTCTCTTTTCAAATATAGGTTGGAGAGGAAAATCGAGGGATTTTAGAGCGTTAAGATGAAGTGTTCAGTGAGTTTGATGTGCGTTTGGCTGTCAAAAGCCACAAATGTATTTGCAGTGTCCTCGAAGCAGGTGAGTGCATTCGACGGTTCCGCGTCTGGTCCCTTTTCCCTTTTATACTTTCTTGATTATCACCCGAGTCGATGATGGAGGGAGAACAGAAGCACCCGTAAGCGTCTACCAAAAGGTGTAAAAACGAAAGAACATCCACATGATGTTGGGGTTGGGAAGGAGGAGGATGAAAAGGATGGAAGTGAAGGGACAAACTGCGATTGAAGGAGATGCAACAGCAATGGAAAGAACAACTTTGCCTCCACCGGCGGCGAAGAAAATTTATTTCACCTGAATCATTGGGAGAGGCGGACGATTAATCAAAACGTCGTCGTCCGACTGTTTCGTTCCGTTTAGTAATTGTCTTCGTTTATAAACGAGGGAGATGGGTGGAGATGACGTCACGCATCACGTGATTTTCTTTCTCCTTCTCTCTCTCTCTCTCTTTCTCTAACCAGCCCTTGAGAGGCGATTCAAAGGCGATAAGAGTGAGGCGAGAAAGGAGTGTAATTAAAACACGGGGCTTGATTAAAAGCAAGAGTTGTTCTTTTTTCCCGCTTTTCTTTTCTTTCCTCCGCCTCTCTCTCTCTCTCTTTTCTTCTTTTCTTTCTTTTCGTCGTCTCGTCGTCGTCGTCGTTGTTGTTGTTGTTTTTCGCATGCGAGAATTCAAGGTCAGGCTTTTGTCGCGTTCAAGTAAAAGGCACGGCGAGGACAAAAGGAGAAGGGCCCCGCGGAACATATTTTAATTTAAAATGTTTTATCATCTCACTTCTTTTCTTTTTATCTCTCCCCTTTTATTTTTTTTTACCTCTTTCTCAGTCTCTTTAGGTGTGCGCGCGCTTGATTATAATTGCACCTCAAAAGCGTTTTCAAAGATCACAACTCAAAGCACAACTGTTTAAATTGAATAAAGTTATGAAGCGCTCCACCTTCAACTTAATGAACTTTGTTAGTAGAGGTTTCTCATATGTTAGCCTTCATCTTTTCGCTTAGAGTCACTCCAGAATTTAAACTAATCTATGTAATTTTTAAATAATTATTACGGAGTTGCTTTAATATTCGTTAATTCGTAACATTAATCTTCAAGGATTCTCAATTATGGAGTGTAATTTAGTGTAATATTTCGTATCAATTCATAATTAAGATAAAATGTGATAACTGAGGTAATCGAACAAAATCATTAAAAACCACTCGGAAGGAAATTAGCGCTGAATACAGGAGAGCGCCTGGAATTTTTCATTGAAACAGGCATTGCCTGTACATGATGATAGCCTGTATGCAAAAGCTATCATAAGAAATTCATGATAGTCTTTCGTAAAGAAAGAGGTTAGCGTAAAAGTTCATCGCTATTCATCACACACAGATCCCATATTTAAAACTCGCATTCAGCACCAGCATATATTGAATTTTGTTCGTAACAATTCAGGATGTAAATGTAATAATCAATTTAAATGCTATTATAATAAATGTCAAAAATCTACAGCACTCATTCAGAGAAGCATTAGTCTCTTTTTATTTTAATTGTTGTTTATTTATTTTTTTTTGAATAGTTTTTCTTCATTACTAAACAAACTACGGCGTATTAACTGCTACTTTCAAGGTCTTCTAAGGTATTTGCGAGATACTCGTTGTTTAACAGCCCAGACTGAAATAAAATTATCATCGGATATGTGGTCTGGCAATCTTGGCAAGGATACACACCTAACAGTCTACTGACCACAGAATAGGGAGCCATTGCCCAGTAATCCCGAAAGTTGCAATCCCTTACCTTCACTTCCAGCAAAGTAATTAGTTTATTTGTTTGTTGATTTCATCATTCGAATAGCTCTGCTCATTCAGTTACGTGATAGATGCGCTTTGTAAATTCAGTAAGGTGCGATCTATTTAGAATTGTTGGTTATATTCTTTATAGAGGTGAAATGGAAATATGAAAAATCATTTTTCCTATAAAACTATCCTATTTATATAAAAATATTTTATGAAGGATTAAAGGAAGCCGTTTAAGCTAGAAGAAAATGAAACGTTACAGGTCAAACTGTAACCAAATTAGAGTAATTATATTGATTTTTTTGTATTTTTACCTTAACATTTTTAAATTAATAAATAATTAAAATAATAAATAAGTAATTAAACAGAATTATAGGTTTATTTTAATGAGTACTCCATATTTGAATCTTATAGAATTCGATCCCAACAACTAAAGAAAACTTAAAAAATAATACAGTTAATAACTCCCTACCCTATACCCATAATGTAAACAATCCACCCGAAAATTTAATCTTTGATCTACATTATTTCCAACAATATGGGCATAGATATTATATTCTAAAAAATTACAGGATTTTACATTAAAACAACATGTTCACAAATTCAACCAAGAACATTAACATTTCCAAAAAGACAGCAGCACACATCGGCTATCACTGATGATTTTGATAAAAGTTCATTAGTCCACGAATGAGAAATCCTGACATATAAAAATTAGCCCAATTTACTTGTTCCTCTAACGTTTTCGAGTGCATTTTCACTCATATTCAGGACTAATGAACTTTTATCAAAATCATCAGTGATAGCCGATGTCTTTTTGAAAATTTGTTAATGTTAATGTTAATGTTCATGGTTGAATTTGTGAACATATTGTTTTAATGTAAAATCCTGTAATTTTTTAGAATATAATATCTATGCCCATATTATTGGAAATAATGTATCTTATCTTATCTAGTACAGAGGGAGTTTTGCGCCATCCCAGTAAATAACGACTGCTACGAGATGACAGTAGCAGCCGGGACCGACGGCTTAACGTGCCCTCCGAAGCACGGGGGGTGTCATGATGGAAAAGCTGCTGGGGATAAACGAACCAGAGGCTGTCACCAACCGCTGGGAAACCAGCTATGGTCAGTCGGCAAATGGGTCAGACCAAAGTCCCCCAACAGCCGTGCCCCAAATAGCTGTCCCGCCAGCGGTGGCCCTCAAGCCCTGGCCGTCACCCAACCAGCAGCTGGCCGCGCCTGAAGTTGCTGAACTCCATCAATTGGCAAGCCAACCGACGAGACAACCAGGCCACGGCCACCCCCTATGGAAATAATGTAGATCAAAGATTAAATTTTCGGGCGAGTTGTTTACATTATGGGGATGGGGTAGGGAGTTTTTAATTGTATTATATTTTTAAGTTTTCTTTAGTTGTTGGGATCGAATTGTATAAGATTCGAATATGGAGTACTCATTAAAATAAATTAGATTTTTCTCCCAACGTTTATTTGTAAATATGTATACAGGGTGTCCGGAAATAAATGGTAAATATTCATACACGTGAGAGAACATGTATAAAGAAGCATTTTTATTCCTATGAACATGGTGTCGCAAGCCAACCCCACAGAGATACAGGGGGATTATTGAAGTCAATGTATGCTCGAATGGCTGCCCCTGTCAGGTCACTCCACAAACCTTTAATACCTTAAATGTCACTGGAGGTCGTGGCACACGTTTTGATTTGCATACATTTACACAATCAGGACCATTTCACAAATAAGCTTACTACCTGAACCCTCACAAATGGGATCGTTGATGCAGTTATTTAGAGCCCGTGAGTACTGCTGTCTGTAGGCTCCAATGTGGGCTGCACCATATTGCCTAGTCGCTCGCGGGAAGCCAACAATCAGGCAGCGCAACATACTTTAATTCCCCTGTATCTCTGTGGGGGTTGGCTTGCGACACCATTTTCATAGGAATAAAAATGCTTCTTTATACATGTTCTCTCACGTGTATGAATATTTACCATTTATTTCCGGGCACCCTGTATTATGTAAAAGAATTATAGGGGGTTTTTTTTTTATCAATTTTTCTATCGATTTTTCTATTTGAATGTAATTAGTAAAGTTTTTCCTCGCAGTTAATGTCTTAATTCTAGACTTTTAAATATGTTTTTTCTTCCGTTCATTGTTCGCTTTCATCTTCTCTATTTCACTTTTCAACTTTGAGTTACTTTTTCATCTGCACCTCTATGCTCCGTTGCCTGTTTAGTGTTTACTAATGCGTACAATATGTATTTAAACCGAGGCCAACGAGATAACAAGGCCTGGAAGCGAAAAAGTCACCTGACCATCGGGGTGCTAGCAACAATCTAACAAAAAGAAAAACACCGACTGTTAATATCCAAGATTGAGACAATGAAGGTTGGATTGTTGCTAGCACCCCGATGGTCAGGTGACTTGTCCGCTTCCAGGCAACACACCTCTACTCGAAGCCTGACCGCGAAAATTTCATACATTGTTACATCATCGTACCTAGTCATAATTTAAGGCTTATTATTGGTAGAAATGCGATTAAAGATGACTACCTATGACGTTTTAACAATGTATGACGTTTCCGCGCTCAGGCTTTCTCTTTAGGTGGTGTTGTTCCAGGCCTTGTTATCTCGTAGGCCTCGATTTAAATATACTTAACAATATCATAGATATAAAATCAGCGATGGACTCTGTCACAACCAGAGACAAAAGAAAGAAAGAGACTGGCAGTGCCCTATTCATTTCGCTGAGCGCTACTGGTGCCAGCGGAAGTGCAGCATTTGCCATGTTACGATTGGCAAAAACCTAAGGCGGCATACACCATATTTACATTAATGACCGGACACTTTCGATTTTAGACGTTTTGTCGAATATCTAGAAAAATACTTGACGAATTATCTTAAAATTTCAGAGGTGTAAAAAGCATATTGACTTCATATCAGCGTAAGAAGAAGAAATTGATACTGGTGTCCGTTCCAAAAATAAAAGTTTGGAGAAAGCCCCTTCTCGTTTTGTTTATTTTTGAGAGCAACTGAAATTCGATTCATTTTATCGGCGATATCTTTCTCAATTTTCACAATATTTGCTTGGGCTTTTTATAAGAGTAGCTCTATACATTTAGCTAATAAATTATACAAAAGACAATTTGGTAACGCATGCGCAGTTAAACATTATTTAGTAAAAATGCTCTTATTTCATGAAATATTTAATATTTTTCTAATCTGATTGCAGGGTGTTGTCTGTACAGTAGTTTGTCAAGTTTTCTGTAAATGGCATTGCATTGGGTTGAAAATCTTGCGTGTTATAAACAAAAAACTTACGAAAACATTTCGACCTTTTTAAAGAAACCTTTATATCTCCATGAATATACGTGCTATTCTCATACAAATGAACATAGAAAAGTAAAACAAGCCTCTTAAGCATATGCTACAGCTACAATGCATTACAAGCATTATTTTTTACAGGGTGATTCCAAATATTAATTTTTTGGTTCACTTCTTTGCTGGTCCCCTATTTGCCTTCGGGAGAAAACATTCGCTGAAATATACGAGGTGTAACATCCTTTTTACACCCCTGAAATTTCAGGATAATTCGTCAAGTATTTTTCTAGATATTTGACAAAACGTTTAAAATCGAAAGTGTCCGGTCATTAATGGCAATATGGTGTATATTTTCAATGTAATTTCAGCTGTTTTTGTAGATGATTTCTGGAAGTATTAGTAAGCATAACCTGTTTTCTGATTTTTTTTTTTTTTAATTATTGTATTAGCTAACGATAACGTATACTTTTAATAGCTCCAAATAACTCCAAATAATTCAATGCCTAACGAATTTTTAAAAGACAAATATTTTAAAATTTTAAATTAAAAGAAAAGGAAGAAATAAATCTCAGTTCAATAAAATAATCAATTTATTAATCCACATATTGTAATAAGCAATTGTTTGCGATTGTTTCACATCGGCCTCGGTAGCTCAGTGGTTGCGTTATCGCCTCTGATGCCCGAGGACGCGGTTTCGACTCCGGCCGAGGACGACGAGGATTTTTTCAGGGAGAAAATCCTGAGATCACGCACTTTCTTCGGAAGGGAAGTAAAGTTGTTGGTTCCGTGCAGTCGTTTGCCGGCTGCACGTTAAGAACCCTTGCAAGGCAAAATTTGCCGCCCCTACAACCCTGACCTGAAAAGACCATAGAAGTTGCAACGGACGTTAATACCAAACAAACCAAACCAAACCGACTGATTCACATGCATTGCCTCGGGCGATCAGCTGTTTCTTGCCAATCCCAATATGGCGGCGCGAAGGCAGCACTGGAGGGGAGGTCACTGTCATTCTCTTTCTTTCGTTTGTCTCTGGTCACAACAAACAAAAGTATGGAGAGAGATGTGTGTCAAAAATCTAACAATGACGATTATACAATCGGGTGGGTTATTTCTAGTAAAACAATAAAGTGAAAGGAAAATTTCAAATCCTTGATTATTTTTAATAAAACAAAGTATTTTTGCAAGATTCAGTAAAGGATGACCATTAGTGACATACGATCTTAGCCTTCCCCCCCCCCTCCCCCGTGCTTCGGAGGGCACGTAAAGCCCCTACCTTGCAGCAGTCGTTAAAAAAGTCCTCAGCCACTATGCCGGTCACAAGCCGAAAAGGAGTATTGGATGGAAGAGGTGCAGATACCGTTATCCGTATAAAGAACCAAGACGACAAATAGTCATCCTGCATTGGGTGACTCCAACGGGCGATAGGCCTATGGATGACATCATCTTGTTAATTACGTATTAGTGCCAGACGATTATGCATTTAAAGTTCAGAAAATGAATTGAAACTTATTATGTAGCGGAAAATTGGATCACTTATTGTTTTCACAATGTCCGTCTGTCTGACCATCCGTCTGTCCCTTCATATTTTCAACATTTTTTCACGTAGAAAGTTGAAATTCCGAACATAGCTTACCATGGGCATTTCCTTCACTCTTTCATTTGGTTTTGATTGCCCGCTGGAGTCGGAGTTAACGGGGGTGGGAGTTAAAGAGGACCAAAAGGTCTACGTAGTATTTAAGTATGTAAAGTAGTGAAATTCGGTATGCAGATTCCTCTAGGCAAAGTCTATTCCACTATGAAATTTGGGATAAATTGTTCCAGTGGGGTCGGAATTGTCGGGGTGGCAGTCACTTGGTCTTTAGAACTACGGCAACATATGTCATGTGATATGTCATTCGATCGGCAATGATGAGAAACGAAAGAAGATTGAGCTCTTTTACTTTTTCTAAATACTGCGTTCGAGAAAATCAATTTTATCATTAAAAAATTGGGGGGGGGGGAGTTAAAAGGTGAAGCTAAAGGGTTAAAAATAGATGACCTCACGACTTTCGCTACATTCCTATACCCTCCTCGGGGGGGATTAATTTCTTATTAATCATTCACTTTAACCAAATATGTATTGCCAACATAAAAAATAATTAGTGTTTATACAGGAATTTTCAATAGAGAAGGTATTTTTTGATATATACTCCACTATATACTCCACTATATACTCCGTTATTATACTATCTTCTTTGGTAGATGATTACTTTGTGACAGATGCCACAAAATTGATTCACGTTCACGCAAACCTTTTTTTTTTAATCCAGTAACCAAAAATCAAATAAAACCAACTTCAGTGATATTAAGCTTAAGAAGGAATTCCATTTCATTAACGATTCAACCGAATATATTAACGTGGTAAACGTTAATTTTCTTTTTTGTTTAATCGAATTTAGCAAGGCCGAGTTGAGGCCGGAGTCGCCCTTTCGAAAGCCCCTGTGGAAATCATTCTTGTCTGTCTGTCCATCTGTCTGTCTGCCTCGGCCGTTCATCATTATCAGCTCTTCATTAATCATCATCCGCCGTTGTGAAGTGGAACGGCAGACGAAGAAAGCCTCTCACTCAGCCCGACATTGTTCGAGTGGAGAACGCTTCTTTCCACTTTTCTCCGCTGAATTTAGGTGTTCTTGTAAAAATGTATTAATTGCGATATTTGCCTTTACTACTAAAACGTTTATTGTTTAAATCGCCGGCAAATCTTCAATTTGGCAGCGAGATTTGAATTATTAACTACGTTAGTGATAATGAGATTAGGAAATATGGAATTACGGGATTATGTAATAGAATGTCATTAATGAAGGGTCAGAATAATTTAATAGGAAAATTCTTTATGTATAAATTCATACGATTCAATTTTGTCGATCGAAGTACAGTAAATCAGCTAAGTCTGTGTGACTGAAATAATGCCTCTCTGTATAAGTAACAGTGCACCAGGTTCATCGTTATTAAAAGCAACAAATGAATAAATCAATACGCCTATTATCGTTGTGATAGAGTAGGCTTTACTAAAATGCATGGAGCTAAAGAAGGAGTTTTCATTCATTATTAGCTAATTATCCATGCAATTTAGGTATTAATGATCTTTTTGAAGGAGATATTGCAATCCATTTCAGAGGGCGAATTTCATGTTAGTATTTGAACACAGTTGCGAATTTAGTGTTTAATTGAAGTATGATATAACGTTAAAGTTTCATGTTTTCATATAGTATTAGATAAGAAAATCAATTTACTTTTCTTTTTTTATCTCCATTTTAGGAAGTAAAGCAGAGTGTTTCGTTACATCGAGGTGGAAGTGTTGCTGCCAGAGTTTTTTAGGAGTACAGCCACGCGAAGGTAAGAGGAGCTAAATAACATAGGTGAACATTTCGATGCAGTTCTTATCTGGCGAATAATTTCACTTTAGCAAACTGAATAACGAGCACCTCTAGATATAGAAACGAATTGAATGGTTAAATTATTTTTGAAATTGGGAAGAGCCTTTCGAAATTTATTTCCCTTTCCCCACCATTTCTCTCTCCCTCTCTTTCGCTCTTGTTTCTTGACATTAATGTTTAATGACTGTAATGAGCCCCAACTAAACGTCCGATTTAATTGCTAGAAATTGCTCTGTTAGCCAGGATTTTGCGTGATCCTTATCAATTAAGCCTTCGATGGCTGGTAACTATCGTGATAACAAGGGTCTCGCTCAAGTTCAGCGATGACTTCGAGCTCTTCGGGATTTCCTCTTCGTAATTAGATGGAGATGATATTTTTTTCTCCCCCCACTGTCGTTACTCTCCCATTGGATTCTGGAAAAATCGTGCAGAAAGTTTTACTGTTTGTTTTATTTCCTTTTAAAAAAAAACTGTTTAATTAATGATTTCATGCTACAGGATTAAATCTTCTCAATTAGTTGCCTCCGCTCAATGACTTTTTTTCCGCTCCATGTGTTATCGGAGTTTTGTAAACAGAATTAAAAAAGAATAGCATCGGTCAAAATTTACGGTCTTTCCGTTCATTTATTTACCGTTACTGTAGCATTTAATTTGGAAGATTCCCTACAGAGTCTCGGCAAATCGACATCGATTTATTACGCGAATTTGTGGTCATGCATTGATGTCCATTTCCCTGTATATGTATTTTACAAAATTATGATGCCATTTAGGGTATTCTTTAGAGGATAAAATGAAATTCGTTTCATGGTCTAAACCTTTTTATTTGTTTATAATATTAATATTAAGTAAGGGAAATTTTTCATAATTTTTTGGAGCTTGGCCTCCAGTAGTGTTTCTCAAAACAATGGGTTTTGTAATGATCTTGGGCTAATGTGTTTACTCGAAACCCTATAGCGATTCCATTTAATTCAGTTCTTTTAGTTAGTTCTGTTACTATTTTCAGTGATAAGGAAATGAGCTAAACAAAATTTAATTAAATCGATTAATATACTGTACATAAAAGAAACACGTAATCCTCTTCATTTGCCCTGAAGAAACCTGGAATTAATGGCGAAATCAGTCGGAAGCTTATGTCCGTGATCATGTAATGTACAGTATCAATAAATTTTATTCGTAAACATAATACAAAAACCCTATTTTCTACGAAATTAATTAAATAAGTTAAAAATAACTTGTCTTGATAAAAAACAGAAAACGAATTTTAATAACACGGCATTTAAATTGATCAAAAAGTGATTTTTTTTCATAGTTGGTTAGCAGTTTTACCATCTAATGAGAAGGAATTTAAATTGTTCTTGGAGTCATAAATACAACGTTTATATCCTATACGCACATTTACTGACAGGGACCCATTTATAGCATGTTATATACAAAGTTCGCCTAAAATGTATTCGCTATAAGAGATGTCCTCTATCGACTTTTCGAGGTTTGATCGAAATATGAACAATGAATTTTTCTTTCAAGCCGTACCACTACACTCTCACCGAGACATAGGAGCTTCCCCGGATGAAAAGTAGCAAGGACATTGAAAAGGTGCAATTGTGTTGTCCGCATATTCTCCTAATTTAAAGGATGAATGCATGCCTGAATACCTGCATGCCTTATTTTAAAGGATTCTGTCAGTTAAGTTTCCACTGCTGCTGTGAATTGAGTTTTTAAATCGTCGAAGTTTCTCGACAATGATGGCATAAACACGTTTCGTTTCGCATGTCCCCATAGAAAAAGTCACATGGCATTTGTCTGGGGACTGGGAGAGCTAGTGGTGGAGAGCCATGTACTTGTTCCCACAACGACCTATCCAAACAAGGTAGTTTTGGTTCAGAAATGTTCGAACCTCAAGGCGTTATCATTCGTTTGAAACTACAGAAGTTCTTCACGTTCATAGGAACAATGATATTGAGCTCGACTATCTCAAATATAAAGCGAACTAAAACTGGAAAACTCTTTTGCGGACACTCTGTATAATATCGTATCCCCATTTTTATCTGTCTGCAAAACTACCATGTTTTTTTAGGAATTGAATAAAATAACTTTTTAATATGGTCCTCTAAGATATATTAAAATATACATGGTGTAACAATGATGTTGACAAACTTTGAAGATGAGTTCCTCACACCAACACAAGAAACATAGTTCATATAAACATATATCCGAAAATACTTCGATTTTTTAGGTATTAATGAAAGTTTACGTTCAACGTGATTTGAGTTACAATCCATCAACGGAAGTTAGTAACCAACCAGATGGCGCTGAGTTGCCATGGAGACTTGTCTACATTTGTCATTTGTGTACATTTGTGGCTAGTCTACCTTCAACGTATCACTCATGTAGTAGTGAATAACTGAAAAGTGCTCCGTTTAACCATGATAGGATATCCATTTTTATCTACGGCCAAGCGAATGGACACGAGGCTGCACGGCTTATCAGATGACGTTTCCAGATCGAAGGTAGCCGAGTATCCCATCTTTGTTGTTATTTATCGTCGCGTTGCTGAGACAAGATCCTTAGTAACACAAACTATAAATGGTTGGTTGGTTGGTTTATTAGAATTTTTGGCGTCAACTACTAAGGTCATTTTGCGCCCTTTACACAAGTTATATCTGTACGCAGCCCGGTACAAACACAAACATCCATGCCCACGGCGGGATTCGAACCCACGACCAGGCGGACTCGAGAACTAGAAAGCCTACGCCCTAGCCCTCTCGGCCACCTGCCCGGCTAACTATAAATGGAGGAAGACCAAAAGTCGCTCGTACACCTGATCAGGAAGAACGCATTCTACAAGCTGTCGAAGACGATGCAACTGGCCCAGATATATGGTACATCTCATCGTACCGCATGGAGGGTACTTCACGAGCAACTCCTGTATCAGCTTCATCTGCAACGGGTGTAGGGTGTTTTGCCTGCCGATCACCTACCACGAGCGACTTTAGCCGATGGTTTCTTGCACAAACTGCCAATTCGTTGTTTGTTTCTTGCACAAATGAGGCAACCTTTGGAAGAGATGGAATAGCAAATTTTCACAATATGAAAATCCTCACGGTACCATTCAGGCTAGACACCAGCATCAGTGTAAGATTAAAGTGTGGGCTGGAAATGTAGGTGACTATCTGGTAAGGCATACGGCCGCTGTCTACAGGGATTTTCTCTTCCAGACTTACTACAAGATGTGCCCCTGCAGATAAGAAAAAGCATGATATGGCCCTCTATAGGTCCTGCTCAATCAATCCACCAACTTTAGAAACTCTTTCAAACGTCTCCAAGATAGTGAGAGAGTACTATCACTGACTTCTTACATAAATTCCCTTTAGTCGGAAGATCTTGAATTAATCAGAATATACATATACGAGTAAAACCTTAATTAAATTTTTGTGTAATATTCTTTGTCTTATGCTGTTAACAGACAAGTTTCTAAAAGGAAGCGTTCAAAGAGTCCTCGTTTTACCTGTATGCACATTGAACTCTTTCTCTGTCCGTTTGGGTAAAGGAATTGTAAGCCAGACGCTTTAGTGCATAATATAAAATTCACTTTCTTGCCTTCTAACAGAATACCTAATTTTAATACAATTTTAAGCAGGAATTCAACTTCATATCGTGTATAAAGTGCAGGTTGTCCGAAACTATGATGCAGATTTCACAGAGTTTTCATAACAAGTATATCGAAATAGTGGTGTTCTTTATTTTCTCGTCAACTTCATTTGTTTATTTTTAAAAACTTTAAAAACTTGGAATACTGCTTCTGAATATATAATTTATATACGCGTAAGTCTTAAAATATATTTAAAAATTTATTAAAATTATATTTTAGCATTTGGTTTCCTTATAGTTGAAATAACAAGAGGGTGACGAACGTTAGGCAGACTTTTTAAGCATAACTTTTTTTTTTACCACGGACACATCCCTACACGAGCAAAATCGCCTTAATCACTCTTATTTTGCAGCTTTCTGTGTATGTGTCAAATTTCAAGATTATAATTTATTAAGCCAGCAATCTTAAAGAGCACTAAAAGCGAAAGTTAATAACATTGTACGAGTAATAATATTGTCAAAAGAATTGTTAGTTAACGCGAGGATTGCCTGCAGAGTAGTAATTAACGTTAAATATAGTGTATTAATACCTGCAATTTTTATTCCCTTCCGTTCCTCTGATGTTTTTTGCTGCAAAGTAATTAAGTTAATTATAAATAGCAACTTAAATTATACAGTAGAAAAGTCATAAATAAATTTGTAAAAATCCAAAAATTATTGAACATTTCTGTTACACTATATGCGATCAAAGTTTTCATGCTTTTTAAAGTTCGCTTTTACACAAAAAAATTAACAGGTTATTTTTGCTTTGATGAAAAAATTAACATCTGAGGTAAGGCATGTATGATTAAAACCTCACAGACCCATCTTGAGCTAAAAAAAGATTATTTTTTGCTTTATTTTCCCTAAAAAAAGATTATTATTATTATTATTAACAGAGTGGCTTCATAATTTCGTAATCTGTGACTACTAGTCCCGATATACAGTGATGTTCGGTTTAAGATAGGAGAGACGTATTTTTGCCTGTGAACAATGAAGAAAACTGTTGCGAGTTTCGAAGTATCATTCCAGCGATCTTTCTCCTCTGTTTTCGTTCAAAAGCTACATGAATATTTTAAATATCGTAAAAATTTGCATAGATGAGTACATTAAAAGAACGATTTAAATAAGTAAATGCTTGGGAACACGTGAACATAAAGTGAGCGACGCTGACCGAGGCTACAAATACGAGGGTTGGTCGAAAAGTAATACCACCATGACTTTAATTTTTTTATTTGTTAACCGATTTTTAAAATTCTAATTGTACCTGATACTTGCATTTGTCCTCTATGTAATGCACTATTCACTTTTCGACATAGTCCCCATCCCTTTCCACGCCAACGCGTGACTTGTCGGGTAAACCCGTCGGAGAGGAATTTCGGGGTTGTTGTCGACACCAGGATTGAATGGCAGCTTTGACCTCGTCGTCAGAACGCAACTCATTTCCCTTAAAGTGCTCTTTCTTCTTTGGGAAGTGGTGAAGGTCGCAAGGTGCAAAGCCTTTTATCTTTAAACTGCAATTTTTCATCTTTGAACTGTAGCCGCTGCAACATCTCTGTTGTGTGGCGATGTGTGCGGGCGGAAGTTATCGTACTGCAGAAGAGTCCAACCTGCCATTCAATCCTCGTATCGATAACAACCCCGAAATTCCTCTCCGACGGCTTCACCCGACTAGTCACGCGTTGGCGCAATGCGTGGAAAGGGATGGGGACTATGTCAAAAAGTGCATTGCATAGAAAACAAATGTAAGTATCAGATGCAAAACGAATTTTGAAAATCGGTTAACAAATGAAAAAGTTACAGCCATGGAGGCATTACTTTTCGACCAACCCTCGTATAATCTGTGGTTAGAAGAGGTATACCATTAAAAGCTAAGCAATTTTCTGAAGGATCTATAATAACCCTTTTTCCTAAGCGAAGGGGTCGTATTTAGCCATTATAAAAAGGTTAAATGTTTCGATAGCCAGATTTAGCAGACTGAATAAAGAATACCTCAATAACAGCTACATTGGACGAACACTTGCGGTAGTAGCGAAAGTGAAGCGTTCCATTTCGGGAGAGAAAATCCATAGTCACAGAGATCATTTGCTAAACATCCCAGTCAACAGTGCAAAAGATTATCGCTAAAAATCTGCAAATTCCCGATCCGTATGGACAGCACATAACCCGGTATGCGCTCATTAGGACAAAGCTTCAAGTCACACCTTACTATCAACGGTCACTTACGAAAAAACAAGGGTTAAGGAATCAAAACTTAGGCAATTCCATTTGAAGATATCCCGTAAAATCTCCCAATGTTTTGCCGGTAGATATCTGCTACTTTTAATTGTTAACGGGCTCTTGTAAGTAGGCAACCACATGCTTTAGACCATGGATTCCCAAAGGGGTCGATATCGATCTCTTGGGGGTCGGCAGAAACAATAAATAAAAATGGGGGTCGATGAAGTCTAAAATTTAAGTCTAAAATAAGTCATTGTCGAACGTGTTATATTAGCAAGTTAAATGAATAAAGAAATGGGGTTCGGTAGTATGAGCTCATTTTGGAAAAGGGGTCTCTGGCCCAAAATAGTTTGGGAACCCCTGCTTTAGACGGTCTGTGGAAAGCTTGTCGGGAGGAGTAGGAGAAGATCAACATGCATGCCTTAAGACGTAGTCTTCTGCGATGGAAATTGCGATGCGATTGTTCGCAACTGTGATCATCAGATAGACCATTAGATGGATAGATGTGTGACAGTTGAAAATCGTTCAGTTGAAACGTACTGTTTTCTGTATCTAGATCTGTATCTAGAGAGTATATGTACTTGAATTGTAATATTGTTCGTAGAGGTTGACGTGAAATTATTTCAGCTTAAGATGAGATGGCCGGTGTACTTGTTAAATTGTATTTGTATTAAAATTTTGAATATCCCATCTACGTTCGTAAGCCAATCGGCATGCCTGAAACTCTTTCAGACCGATCAAATGCGAGCGGTTAGTTTCACTTTGGCCTTGTAATTGTCAACGAAGAATGTTCGTTTTCGTCGTGGCATTGTGTTAGCGCGTGTAATGGCGCATCTGGATCTATAATGCTCAACAGCGTTATTGATGGTATTTGGCCTTATTCACTTTGGCACCTATAACAGAGCTCGAAATTACATTCCTATGTGTTCTCAAAATTTTCAACGAAATAATTCTCTTCGAAACGGGACGCGCAATTAGCAAAGCGTTTATTTACCGGCTTTAAATTAAATGTATCGCATGTTTGTATATTTGGAGAGAAACCCCTTTCCCAGTAGCTACTGACTAAATGTATATTTAATTATAGAAATAGAAAGAAAATGTTAATTTTGCATCTGTATAAGCCTTAGAAAGCTTAGCTAACGTATCTCAAATATACAGTATTAATAAAGAAAAAACAGTTTACTTAAAGATGGATGCAATATTTTATTTTACTGTGTTATGTGAGAGATAAACGATATCCAAGAAAACGCTTAAAGTAGAACAAATTTTTACAGTAGGCTAGATATTGATGATTTTGTTTAAACAGCTGAATATCCCCATTTGAATGTCCATTTAAATGAAGCACTTCGAAATTTGATTTAGGGCATCTGCTGTAACAGAATGTAAATTTAAATAGTGTAAACTGTAATTGAAACTATACATTGCAAAATGCCGACAGACGCGCATTTCAATTAAGGGATTCGAAAACGTGTTGAAGGAATTAATATTTTATTTGCTGTATTTTCATTTTTTTTTTAATAATTCATTCTTTAATAATGGATTTCTAAATGAAACATTAACCGTGCAGTGTAAAATAAAATAGAAGTAAATAACTTAATCGTTACCTGTTAAGAACATTCATTAAAGATGGCTGAATTCTTTACCCATTGCCTTATAAATTTACTTGAGTCACATCCATCACAAACCTCTGAAAAATAAGTGATTATTAGGAGTAATTTAATATTTGATTATTAATACAATGATTATACACTCCTGTAAATAACTATTTAATAATAAATAAATAATATCAAATACACAGGGTGAAAATTAATTCCACTGCCAAACTTGGAGAGGTAGTAGGGATAGTCGAAACAAACAACTTTTCTTTATACCAGTTTTGCGAGAAAAATTTATTTATCAACGCAGAACAGTTAAAGCAGAATTCCAAGACATGTGAGAACAGGACGTGTGGAAGTAGATACTGCAACGGTTTGCAGAGGATCCCTCAACAAGCACCCGTGCAGTCGCACATGCTGAGAGGACCAGTCAAACAATTGCCTGGAACGTCATGCATGACAAGGGCAACATCCATACTACGAACAGACTGTGCAGGCTTTGCGACCCAACGACTACCGACTACGTGTGCACTTTTCCGACTGGTATCTTCGGAATGTTGCCGTCAATCCCGCGTTTGGTGAACTTGTTTTGTTTTCTGATGAAGCACAGTTCACCGAGGATGGTCTCTTCAATTGCCACAACCGCCATGTGTGGAACCACACAAACACTTTGAACAACTGCTGTAACTGTTCTGTGTTGGTAAATAAATTTTTCTCGTAAAATTGGTAAAAAGAAAAGTTATTTGTTTCGACTATCCCTACTACCTCTCCAAGTTTGGCAGTGGAATTAATTTTCACCCTGTACAGATAACTACAAGGCAGTATAACGGGAAGCCTACCCTGCTCGATTGCAGAGGCCGGCTCGACATCAAATGATAATTGGGTAATTTTATCAAAAAACATGACAATTTGACGTTCGTCCCCCCTCCCCGAATGTGGAAACTGCTGACTGCTGCAGGCCACCTTCATCTCCCTCCATTCTGCCAATCGACCGAGCCGGCCCCTGCAATGGAGCGGGTAGGCTTCCCGTTATACTGCCCTGTAGTTATCTGCAACACCCTGTACACTTACAATATCCTAACAAATAACTGTATTAACGTAAATTAATTAAGAAGTGTATCATCAATTTACAAGAAGTACATATATCTCAAGAATAAATTTAACACGTCGATATGAAACAATTTAACAAATAAAGACTTTTCTATCGAAAAATGGCAGGAAAAATTCTGCGACCTGGGTTTGAACCAGGAACCTCGGCTGTCATGGCCGACGCTTCTACCAGTTGGGCTATCGCAGACACCCGGACAGCCATGCTGTCACAAGGTGTCTTAAAGACAACCAAGTTGTCAAGGTTGAAAGCCCAATGGGAAGCGGGCACCTGGCTCACAGATTGAGAATCTCTCCTATCCAACCATCAAAAAGTTTGTGGAACTCACAGATAAATTAATAATTATTAATTATTATTTAACAAATAAAGTTTTAATTATAATGGTATTTTGACTTGTTTCAAGACCTCTTGATTGGTTTTGAAAACCTATTGTGTTAGTATTATTAGGTGAATTCTTTACCTGGGCTTCCTTGCAATTGATAACCAGCAGTTTTGGAATTTTATATAAGGAAGATTGTTTTCATACGTGAATATCTTCAGTTGATGAATTCCTCATCAAGCCATCTATGAAAATTCATTATGCACGGTCAGTATTCAGAATGGAATTATAAAACTGTTTAAGTATTTAATGTTAATTTGAAATTTTAAAGATAGTGTTTTAAAGATTTATAGGGTCTTGAAGACTTGTTTTTGGGGATTTAATAATGTTCCGCAATTTCTAATTGGAGACATTACGTATAACTTCCTTTCAGAGGTGGAAGGAGAATGGATTTATCGGATGTATCTTTTAAACTTTTATGCAGAGCCAGCAGTTTTATTATTCTTTCAAAGGTAAGAAGAAACTGCTTCGATAAACCATTTATTATAGATCAGGTTTGAACCCACGATCTCAATTGTCGAGAGCAATCAAACTTGGAACTAAATGCATCATAGCGAAAGGTATAAAAAAAACTCAGAATTACAGGGTTTTTTCCCTTTCCTTTTTTCCATTGTCCGATTGGAGCGATTCTATCTCTTTAGGGTTAGCTTGTTTTAATCGCATTTCCGTTTGCTTCTTAAAATCGGAATCGATCGAATCGATTGACATTGGGTTCCGTAGCAGTTTTCAGCTAATCCTCGGTCCATTAACCCACGAGGAGAACAAAAGGTGAAGGGAGGTCGGCGTCTTCCCACTTGGTGATAGACGAATCCCCATGTTCGTGCTTCGGCTATGTCTTCGTTATTGACTTAAAACCAGGAACGACATGAGAGCTGAAAGATAGAATGACCCGTATTTCAGCGAGTGGTTAATAAGGCAAAACACCAATTTCAAGAGAGAGAGTGAAAGAGAGAGAGAGAGAGAGGAAAAGAAGAAAAGTCATGTTCGCTCCGTTATTCATGAGCCGCCGATTCAATCTATGGTGGAAAAAAAATTACTTTCTCTCTCTCTCTCTCTTATTCGTCAGACCAGGAAGTCCGAAGAAGCGCCAACTCGAATCCTCCGATATCTCTCAGAGACGAAAAGGTCAAATGACAGAAAGAGGAAGAGAAAATATCGGTGTGACTCGATATTGTAATAAAAAGGGGACGTTCCTACGCAAAATTGAAGCGGTTATGGTTGGGCGGTTCTTTGTTTGCTGTTCCAGCACTAATCCAATTAGAACATTTTGGAATTAAAAAAAATTTCCAATGATTTCTCTTTCTTTGCGGTGAAGAAAATTGATTCTATTCCTTTCCTTCCTCCCTCCCCCCATCCACTTTCCTAGTTTCTTCGTTTTAATCAAAGAATCGATGCATTTGCTTTTCTATCTTCCCGCTTCCTTCTATCTAACGAGTTCGACAGGAATGTCTGAAAATTAAAATCATTGTTTTAAAATGTAAAGAAGATTAAAATAAACATAACTTGAAGATATAATTAAAATTTGAATAATGATATCTCATATGATAAAATTTAATTGGAAAAAGAAACAATACTACATCCCCAGGCAAGAAAAGAAAATTTTAAAGAGGGCGATTTCTTTGCTCAATTTACGGTGAACTTAGGTTTAAAACATCAATAATTTATTCCAATTGGCACTCGCTCATTAAAACATCAATTCATATTTTTATTAAAATAAAATAATTAATAAACTAATTGCATTCTTGGTGGAATATTTAAAATTGCAAATAGTGGATTGTCCGGAAAGTTCTAAGCGATTTCGACATTTAAGTTTTTAAACGTTTCATATAACAGCCAGACGTTGGTACGACTTACATGTTGGCATTACTTGCATTGTGTTAACTACCAGCTACGACTTACACCAAACTTTAATTTGTCAGTACTTATCAAGGTAAAAAAAAAAATATAGATAATCAGAAGTTGCATTCTCGTGACCTAATTCATTTCTTCTTTAAAATGAGTGAAAACGCTGCAGAAAAGTCTAAAAACCCTTGTGAAGTGTATGGTGAATGTGTTCTAACGTAAGTGAATTAATGGTTCGGAGATGGTTTGCCAAAAATAATTTACTTGCTTAAAAGATGCAAGTCGCTCTTGGTGGCCTCTTATTGCTGGACGAAGATCTTTTGTAGATAAACTTTGAAGCCAGCCCCAAAATCACGTATAGGGAGATTGCAGAGACGTTGGAAGCTCCAAAAGATATACTGTTCAGAACTTTCCAGACGACCGAATACAATTCTTTATAATAATAAAGAGTTTTGTTTCTGCATGCATAATATTTTCTGATTTTTATTAGCATGAAAATGGTGGTTATAAGAAGAGGTACAATTCTGAGTAAGAATGGCGAATTAACCTGGTTTTCATTCCAAAGATAAAATCAGCAAAAGAAAATTTATTACGTAAGGAAAAATATGTGGAGGCTTAAATTTATATTTGCATGTGCTTCTCTCGTGATCAAAATATTTTAGCCAAGTAGTGATGTAATGGGCCGATTGTTGTGGATCTATCAACGTTTTGTGTATCTTTCTCAAGTTATCATTATTAACTGTCATGTAGCAATCATTTTAAACGATTGTCTGTCATGGTAATCGACTTCATTCCACTAATTGTAAAGGCAGCTCGCATTACATATACTTGTATGTATTATACAGAGTATTCGGAAAATATAATTACATATTGTGATCCCATGTATCAATTTAAGCAAAAAGTTCCGTTTCGAAAGTGTTTAAAACGCATAGTTTACGTCATTATGAACTTTCCCGTAGGCAACGAGAAAGACAGGCCCCGGCCAACGCCTCCTATAAAGAAAGCCTCAGCACTGAAACGTCATACATTGTTACATCATCATAGGTCGACCAAATTTAGAGCTTATTATTGGTAGAAATGCGGTTAACAAAGGACGAAGTATGATGATGTAACAATGTATGACGTTTCAGTGCTGAGGCTTTCTTTATAGGAGGCGTTGCCCCGGCGCGGGAAAGTCACCTGATCATAGTAGTTCGGCCAACAATCCAACCTTCATTGCTTCCAATAAACGAAAAAAATATCGATTGTTAAAATCCAAGATGGAAACAATGAAGGTTACATTGTTACTCGGACTTGTATGGTCAGGTGACTTTTCCGCGCCGGGGCCTGTCTTTCTCGTTGGCTGCGGAGCTTTCCGAAACCTACGAAAAAGATAAGCCCTGGTACTGAAAAATCAACTGACCCAGATATAGCTAGCAACAATGTAACCTTCATTGTTTCCATCTCTGATTTTAACAATCAGTGCTTTTCCGTTTGTTGGAAAAAATGAATTTTGGATTATTGCTTAACTTTGTTTTGAAAAAGGTGACTTTTCAGCTCTGAGATCTGTTTTTCTCGTTGGCCTCGATTGAGATTAAATGACGTTTTCCGCCAGATGTTTAGCCAACTTCGGTGACGTTTAAACCCTTAAAATTTGAATTTTGCTTAAGAACCTTAAGTTTGTCATCACGCAAAGGATCATATCATGTTTATCAAATTATCCTAAATTTTCCGAACACCCTGACCATACAGTTTTGAAACGACCAACGATGAATCAAAAAGTTCCTGACCATATACCAATGGCGCATTCAAAATCAGCTTAAGACTTATTAAAAAATATAAATTCTCGTTTGCATAGAACTTTACGCAGACCTTTTAAAAGATAGGTAAGGGGCGCTTCATTTGAGAATAAGACCGTGGATGTGAGGTAAAACTCAGATGAATCTAAAGTGACACATAAAATATACGGTTAGCAAATTGTAGTATATTTTCTGGCAGAAACAGAACGTATTTAAATAAATAAATGTTATTTACTTCTTCCTTAAGAATTGGGTTTTTAACAGGGCGCCTCTTTAAAACGAGACCAAAAATTAAAAGCTCCAAATTATGGATCAAAACGAAATTTCAAAATATCTGGACATTATAATGAACATTAATAAATTCTTGCAAGATCACACGTTGCAAAATCTTCATATTTTGAACTCGACATAGCCTTTTGACTTCATTGTATTTTTTTTATTGCGAGGACGTTTCATATTAAAATAAAAGAATTCGCAATAATACACTTTTCTAAAAGAATTTAAACGCAACACTGAACAGACTTATATCGTTAGTGACCCGACAAACCGTTGGAAAGGTTTTACGGAATTCTAGTGTGGGGAATTAATATTACCTTAAGGAGGTTTATGGAACCATTAGGCCATTTATAGAGATCAGAAATTGTGATTCTGGGAGAGGGCGTTCTAGAGATAGTTATAATTTATAAATGTAAAATAAGGAACTCCGAGGGTTTCTTTTTCTTGTGTAAATTTTAAAAAAAGGCCCTTATATTCCTTTAAAACAATGTTCATAACTTATTTAGTAATGCTCTTTATTAACTTCATATTTTATGCTCGTTCAATTAGATCAAAGAATTTAAGCTGACAACAAACGAAAAGGAAAGTCAGAAGATAAACAAATATCAAATTGAAATGTTTGTTCGGGTCCTCTGCGTGTTGTCATTTTTTTAGATAGAATTTTGGGTATTTGTTGAGAGAATTTTTTCAGATCAAATGCTCAAATAAGCACTTTCTATAATCAATTTTTTTTATTCTCTAAAACGCAAACGTAGGCATTTGGTTAATTTTTTTTTAACTTTCCTATTTGGTCATTGCCCTTGAATTTGCTGATTGCAGTTTAACGAGGGAATCTTGCGCGATCGTTTTTACTACATTGTGCGCCAGGAAAAATAAATAGGGAAACTTAAAAAAAAAATTAAAATTAAAAAGAGAGAAGAAAAATCGATGCGGAGAACAATTAGAAAAAAATTATGCAAAAAATGATTAGACGTGGAAAAGGAAAATTATTTTCTGCCTAGGATTCTGTTCTTTTAAGATATTTGTCATCAGGAAATTTCTCTAATTACTGTATAATTGAGCAATTCATTCTTAATTGCTTCTTCAAAGGTTGTCGTTGGAACAAAAAAAAAAAATCCCAGCCTATGAAATGAGCTTCCGCTTAGGAACAATACTCTCGTTAAGCGGAACTTTGCCTGTTATTAAGGGAAGGCAATCCACCTATGGGGAGATTTTTAATTTTTTTTCCGTTTTTCATTTGCTCAGTTGAATTTAAATAGAATTCTTAGGTTGATTGGATTAGATCTTATCTAACATTTGGTCTATTGGAGTGCATCGTGGCACTTTTGGACGAGAATTTGTATGACACCCGTAATTACACCTTTACAACTCAGAAGAAGGAAGTTGGAAATTGTTTATAGCTATATATAGCTTACAAGATAATTATAATTATATAAAAAATTAAATGATAGTTTTTTTTGTAACTTGAAAAAAATTGTAAAGATTTTAATTGCTGAAATATTGGTTATTTGTTTTCGACAGCGAAAATAATTGGCCAATTGATCTGTTTAGCGATCCGTTGAAAATTTCCCGGATTCTATTTCCTGTCTTCATGTTAATAGAAATTTAAAAAAATTCTAATTGCACCTTTTACAAAGATAGACGTTCTAACTTTTTCATTTATTTATTTGATACATAGTGTTGTAACGGAAAGTGAACAATAGAAACATTCTACATAGAATAAATTTTCCTAACCATTTAAAAGTTTAATTCTGCCTGGCTCTTTTTTGAAATGCTGTCTGACAGTAATTGAAGCATAATTTTTCACTCGTGGCAATCCAGCTTACATTAAACTAATCAACAACGAATTTTTAATCAAATATATTTTCACTCAGCTGAAGCCTGTAATCAATTAATTAAAATTATAGAAGCTCCTAGGAGCATAAGGCTGCAATATGGGTTAAATTTCTAGCAAAACAACAATGGAAATGTCATTATATCGCCATAAATTTTGTGGAATACGATATAGACTGTAACTTTCAGGTAAATTAGTTATGTGTAATCTTGGATATAATGTTCTCAAAATGTTATGTCCATTTTAACACGCAGTTTATTTGAATAAACTCGTTAAAACATTTAAATTGTATTAATTGAAAACTTGCTTATCAATGACAAAATATATAAATCGTTTATACGCATTAGTTTCGTCGACCCGACACATAAACCATGTGAACACTTTCAAGACGATTTAGCGTAAACTCGAAACATGTCAACGGCTGTGTTTATAAACATGCACTTCAATATCAACTGACAGACTGGAACTGACAGATCGTTACAAAATAAGATTATTAAAATAAATAGTTAAAGAATTGTGGAGAGCCATGGCAACAACGATAAGCGCCATCAATTCAACACTCAAATATGGCTTATGAACATATCCGTAGTATGTAAAAAAAAAAATGGAATCAGAAGTTGTGCATGTTCAATACTTCTTTACGCATATTAAATTCAAAGGTAGCAAATGATTGCCCCGGTTTCATGATTTTGTTGTAGGTGTATTATACAAATATAAATACAATGTGATCAGGTGCCTGTATGGTCAAAAAGACCGAGGGTAGGCCACTGGGGGTCATCAGGCATTAATGAGGAGAATAAATCAAACAAACAAAATACAACAACAATTACAAAAACAAAACAAACATCACCAAAGTTAACAATGAATGAGGGTATGAATCGCCAACTGTGGTTCAAAATCAAGACCCAAAGAACCGAGGGTTCTAAAAAAAACAGCCAAGAATGCCAAAACAAGCCATAACAGTCAAGTACAGAATTATTTTGTAGCCTACAAAAACAAACAAACTTTTATATATCATATTCGAAAATCTGGCGCAAGGTTACGGACGAAGCACTGAAGATGCTTATTAAAAATATTAAAATCTTTTTCGGAACGAAGATTCAAAGGTAGGTGAGCCCAGCATTTGATACCTACATAAGATATACAACGCCGACGATAATTAAGTTTAGTTAAAGTCGGGATAAGCTGTCCGTTATATCTTGTAGAAAAGTGATGACTAGTGCAATTTCCGATCAAATCAATGAACGGGGATACCGACAGCATGAATTAATATTTTTTTAAACAAATAAACAAACACTTATGTAATATAACTGATAGATAGTAGGTATACCAAGCTCAGAAAATCTAGCCATAACAGAAAAGCTTTTTGGCAAACAGAAGTAGGTCCTCAAGAACCACTCTAAAAAGATTGTGCGAGGAGGATGAGCCCCAAAACACAATACTAAAGCAGATATACGAGTGTATCCAGGCGTAATAAAGTTGAAGGATAATTGAACGTGGTAAGTACGTAGGCGGGAAATAAGACCCTGCCTCCTATTCAGTTTAGATAGTAATAAATTAATGTGCAAATCCCATGATAGATCACGTGAAACTGTAACTCCCAAATATGTGAAGGACGTCACTGTTGAAAGCATATAGTTATCAAAATACAACGGGAGAACGGTTGGAATACCCTGCTTATTTTGCTGATAGAATGCCATCACCTTTTTTTTTTTTATCCACGTTCACCCGTAAATGGTTATCTTTAGCCCATACGCATAAGTCGGTGAGTGCATTATTATATGCTGAAAAGCATATATTGGTTTCGCTCTGTTTGTGTGTCTGTCTGTCTGTCTGTCCGTCCGTCCGTCCGTCCGTCTGTATGTCCGACGATTTCTCGAGAATGCTTTAACTTTTTCAAGTTCTTTTTTCGCTGTTCGATAGAGACCCTTCCTGAGCTCACCTGATTTGTTTGTGATTGAAATCGGCCTAACACACACGTGACTATTGAGGCCCAAACCCTCCAATTAATTTTTTTTATTGGCAATATAAGGCATGTAATATGTCATTCGAACGGGAATGACGAGCGCAAGACGAATATGACATTCTTTTCGAATTTCGAAATGCTACATCCGAGAAAATGACCCCAAAAAGTACTAAAATGAGCCCTTATTACGAGCTTTAGCTGAAGCTATATATAAGAATACAAGCATAATCAATATCTTTGTGTCTGGCCGGCCATCGTTTGCACGATAACGTGAAAATGGAAGAACTCAACTGCGATATATCAGCTTTTGATGAGCTCTCGTGGGCCCCTTCAGGCACGTGCACTAATGTTAAGAATAAGAACTTAGGGCATGTAATATATCAATTGATTCGTACCGACGAGTCATAAGTGAACACAGTGTTACTTTTTGTTTATCACTTAAGCATTGTTGATGGCAGCTTGGAGCACGTGCCCATAGTGAAGCTTTGTCGAAGCACGTGCTCATTTCGTTTTAAAATTCAGTGCTGTTAGGCTTATTGTAAAATGTGACTAATTAATGTTAGGCCTATTGTTAAAAATGGCTAATTAATGTTAGG